>VFFE01007218.1:25530-105169 GCA_008921705.1 Burhinus oedicnemus
CCTCAGCGCTGCGCAGATCAAGCAGGAGCCATCGGAGGAGTACGAGCCCCCCGAGAGCCCTGTGCCACCTGCTCGCAGCCCCTCGCCACCCCCCAAGGTGGTGGACGTGCCCAGCCATGCCAGCCAGTCAGCCAGGTGAGGGGGGTGGGTGGGCAGGGGGTGTCCCCAGGCTGGGGAGGTATGCATGGAGCAGGGAAGGGGAGGTCACCCCGAGCCTGGGGTGCAGCTGCCTGCACCTGTCCCCGTCCCTTCCCCATCCCCACCCTCCAGCCCCTTCTGCGCTGACAGGCTTTGTCTCTTGCCCCCAGATTCAACAAACACCTAGACCGCGGCTTCAACTCCTGCTCCCGCACAGACCTGTACTTCGTGCCCCTCGACGGCTCCAAGCTGGCCAAGAAGAGGGCAGACTTGGTGGAGAAAGTGCGGCGAGAGGCTGAGCAGAAGGCGCGGGAAGAGAAGGAGCGGGAACGGGAGCGGGAGCGGGAGAAGGAGCGGGAGCGGGAGAAAGAACGGGAGCTGGAGAGGAGTGTGGTAGGTCTGGGGGTCCCACTGCCACAGTGCAGCCAGGGCGAATGCTCGATGAACCCCTCGGTGGCTCCCTGCGGGGATCCTGATGCTGGTGTCTCTGCTCTCTTGCAGAAGATGGCCCAGGAGGGCCGGCCAGTTGAGTGCTCGTCCCTCGGGCCGGTTCCCCACCGCCCCTCCTTTGAGCAGGGCAGTGCTGTAGCGACTGTTCCCCCATACCTGGGCCCTGACACCCCGGCACTGCGTACCCTCAGCGAATACGCACGGCCCCACGTCATGTCCCCCAGCAACCGCAACCATCCTTTCTATGTGCCGTTGGGTGCAGTCGACCCAGGCTTGCTGGGGTACAACGTGCCAGCCATCTACAGCAGTGATCCAGCGACACGGGAGCGAGAGCTGAGGGAGCGGGAAGCCCGTGAACGAGACCTGAGGGATCGGGACCTGCGTGAACGTCTCAAACCCGGCTTTGAAGTCAAGCCAGCTGAGTTGGAGCAGCTCCACGCCGTGCCAGCTGCTGCCATGGATCCGTTCCCACGCCATGGCGGGCTGAGTCTGCAGACGACTCCCGGCCTTCATCCCGCTTTTCCCTTCCACCCAGGGCTGGGCCACTTGGAGCGGGAGAGGCTGGCGCTGGCAGCCGGCCCGACCCTTCGTCCCGACATGTCCTACGCCGAGCGCTTGGCGGCTGAGCGCCAGCACGCCGAACGGGTGGCTGCTCTCAGCAATGACCCTCTGGCCCGGCTGCAGATGCTCAATGTGACGCCTCATCATCATCAGCATTCCCACATCCACTCCCACCTCCACCTTCACCAGCAGGATGCCATACATGCAGGTAAGGACCCCATGGTGGTGGTGCCCTGCACAAAGCTCTGTTCTCCCTGCTACTGTGCCCTCCTTGTGCTCCCTCCCTCTGATCCTGGGGAAGGCCAGAAGCTGCCAAGACTAGACTTTGAGGCCTCAGATCCACCTCTTCAGCCAGAAGAGGTCAACATGGTCATTCAGCCTTGCCCTCCCTCCCATCCCACCAAAGACAGTGACCTCTGTTACAAGTATGAGGGCGTCTGTGAGTTTGCTGCTTCTTGGTGAGCAGAGTTGTTTGCACTGTGGCCTTTAGTTCTGGATCTCCGGGGATGCAATACGAGTGCTGGGGTCCCACTGCCTACCAGGGTGACTGTGGATTGCATCCCTCACACTGTGGTCTGCAGAGGGAGCGGGGGCCCTGCTAATAACAGTTTTGTCAGTATCCTTAGGACTAATGAAATGTTGGTTCTCTAGTTTGCTGCTATGGCTCTTGCTGCAGAGGCTGTGATGGGATGGGAGAGAAGATGGACTAATTGTAAGGAACTGGAGGCTGCTGTCCTTCAGAATTGGGTGGTGGTCCCTTCCATTTCCACATTCCACAGGAAAGCAAAGTAAAAAGATGTTTAAGGATGAAAATCTTGGGGATGCAAGGCCCAAACTACAATACAGTAGGAAAAAGTGCTGTGCCTGCTCAGGTACTGTGAGCGGTCCGTGGGATCTGGTGGCAGAGTCGTAGACAGACACTCTTAAGCAGCCACAACTACTCAGAGGTCGCATCAGGTACAAATGAATATCCATTCCCCCACGCTCTGTAGCTGGGCACCTCTGGCAGTGAGTGCAAAACACTGGAAAAAGCAGTTTTCATATAAATAGTACCTTACATTTCAGCCTTGGATAGTACTTGCGTTTCTGCTGGCTGAGACCTGGAAATGGAAGCACCCAGTATGAGTATGCACATGAATGACAAGCCAGGGTGGCAGATAGGCCCGATACTGGGTACAGATGTGATTGCAGAGCAGGCCCTTGCAGAATCAACTTTGAAGACCAGTGCTGCTTCTCCCTGCAGAGTGTAGGGACGGAGCTATGTCAGACTGGTTCACATGAAATTCAGCACAGGCAAAGAGTAACACTCAGAAGCACATGGTACTGCATTGTCTAGCCTTGAAAGCATTCTGTCCCTAACACACGCTGACCCTCTCCATGTCTGTTTTGTTCTGCCTTGCGCCTTTCTCTGTGTTGCCTCTTACAAAGCACAGGACAGTTACCTTGTGATATCTTTTCTTCCCAGCCTCAGCCTCTGTTCACCCTCTTATCGACCCACTCGCCTCGGGATCACACCTCACCCGGATACCATACCCAGCTGGAACCATCCCCAACCCTCTCCTGCCTCACCCTCTACATGAGAATGAAGTGCTGCGCCACCAGCTTTTTGGTAAAGATGCTCACGGGGACTGCTGGTCTCCTCTGAAGAGCATCAGCAGAGCTCCAAGGGGCAGGGTGGTCATGAGGGGTCACAGGACCAAACCGAGGTCTATTAAACAGAGCTCTGGCATGGCGTAGGACAGGCCTACACTATCAGGGGATGAGCAAGTCCTGCACATGGGCAGGGTTGGGAAAGGAAGTGCAGTAGAGTGTTGGCTGAGTTATGGGGCCATGGGTGAGGATGGAGCTGTTATGTTAACTTGTTTATTCTCTGTTTTGTCTTTGGCTGCAGCTGCACCCTATAGGGACCTGCCAGGCTCTCTCTCTGCACCCATGTCAGCAGCACATCAGCTCCAGGCCATGCACGCACAGTCAGCTGAGCTGCAGCGCCTGGCTCTGGAACAGCAGCAGTGGCTTCATGCCCATCACCCTCTGCACGGCGTGCCGCTCCCGACGCAGGAGGATTACTACAGGTGGATGGACCTGCTCTCTCTGGGGCGCCGGGCGAGCAGACCGCTCTGTCCTCACAAGTACAGCCCGCAGCCCAGCCCTGGCCTGGGGGTGGCAGAAGTGGTGCGAACAGGGAAGCGTTGCCCCTGAAGTGGGTGACTTGGCCTGAGCCCACTCCTGGGAGCAGGGATGCCTTGCCACTGTGGCACAGCTGTGGGTTGGCCACCAGGAAGGTCATTTCTTGGCAAGTAGCTGTTCGGTGGTTAATCTCATGTGGGGTCTCAGCTCCTTCCCTCTGGGGAGGGGCTAAACTTGCATGTTTTCACACATGCTAATACAGTTATGACTAACTGATACACCTGCCAAAATACCAAACATTCGCAAGGGTTGGATGCTTTTGCCAAGATGAGGCTTTCACAAGTGCCTGGGGAAGCATGTTGGGAAAGACAGAGGTGCAATGTTGTACCTTCTTGATAGCATTTGCTACTTCAAGGATTTGCAAAACTTTCCAAGCCAGCAGTGCCACGTGGGTTTAGACTAACAAAAGGCAGTGGGAGATACTAAAGTGCCTTTTTCTCTCACACAATGACCTTGTTCCTCTTCTTTATCCTAGCCACCTGAAGAAAGAAAGTGACAAACCCCTTTAAATGGACTTCTACTGTCAGTGTGACACCATCATGTCTTTCTCTCAAGAGGAGCAAATCAATCAACCAAATCCTGGGGGAGGGGAAGCTGCAGAGTGACATATCCTGATCCCACCATGCAGCAGAGTGCAAGAGAAGACGGGACAAGAAGTACAGGATGGCATCCTGGGAGCAGAAGGTGGAGGAGAGAAAATGGGGAGGGACTGAAACACCACTAATGGACATGAAATGATTGGTATGTGATTTCAGCAGAGCTCTGAAGAAAACACAATCAGCATTGCACAGAGCTCAAAAAGACAAAGACTGACGTGAATTCAGGGTGGCAGTAGCTCCATCCTTTGTTTTGGGGGAACAGTTGCATTAAATAAAAAGTGCAGAGCATTGCAGGACTTCGTGTACGTGGTGCTGCTGCCTTTTCTGCTTCTGCGAGGAGGAGGTGCGGCCAAGAAGTAACTCAAAACCCAACAGCGCCTCTTTTCAAGATGCCTCCTCACACCCCACCCACCTTTAGGTGTAAGATACTGCTTAGTGATACAGAAAAGCAACGTGGAACTTTTTCAGATTAGCCAGAGCGGCTTCCCATTCTCCCACATCCCTTCAGATGCAAACAAAGCATGACGGGACCCCTTCAGAAGCAGCCGCTCCTGCCTGCAGAGGGACCGGTCCCAGCCATCGGGGTGCAAAGCATCGCAAGACTGTTTGCAAGATGGTGGCTGTGCTTTCCCAGGGCTGGTGGGAAGGGGCACGGCCACCAGGTGCAAAGCACCAGCAGACTGTTTTCCGGACCGTCATCATCACCACGACCCCGTTGAGCCCGGCAGGGAGAGCCGATGTGGCGGAGCGTACTGCATCCCGGGACTGTCATTAAGATGGCGGCTGCCCCTTTCCCCTCACCCATTCTAATTGATGTACTTTAACTCATGCACATCCTATTAGACGTGGCAGTTTTATGTAGCAACTTGTGACTCCCTTGCCCCCGCGTGCGTGTCTGATTTCACAGTTGTATCTCTCGATTGGTCCCCATATATATATTTACTTAACCATTAAAAGGAAAAGCAACCAACAACCCAGCTATGGAAAAACCCCCAAACGAAGTTCCCCACGCACTCCCAAGCCCCAACCAACACACATTCTAATAATTTATATATATAAATATATATATGAAGCTCTTAAAAAAAGGAAAAAAAAAAACCAACAACAAAAACCAAGCAAAAAAACCCTTCCAGAAACAGACTCCATTGTGTTCATTTCTTTACACCGGAGCCAGGCAGGGACCTGGCTGTGCAGGGCTGTGGCGAGTGGCTCGCCTTGGAAGCGGGCAGACAGACGCACTCTCCGGGCAGGGAAGTGAAAACCGGGGCTGCTGAGAAAGGCTGCCTGGCGAGCCGGTGCCTGCCGCGCGGCTGCTGGGAGCAGGCGCCGCCCCAGGAAACGCCGCGGGGAGCCGGTGAGCAGGCCTCGCCGGCGGGGAAAGAGGCCTACCACAGCCCTGGCTGCGGCTATTGCCGGGACGGGGCAGCGGGAAGCGAGCACGCCCCCGGTTGGGGGGCCGCTCCCGGCAGCCCCAGCGCCGGCGGTCGGCTGCCTGCCGGCGGCGGCGGCAACGGAGAGCGCGCGGGGCGGGGCGTGCGCGCCGCGGCACCAATGGGAAGCGGCTCATCTGCATACCGCCCGCACGGCACGGCACGGCACGGCTTTGCGGCAGCTGTCGCCGCTGCCAGCGCGCGGCGGGGCGAGAGACGGGCCGAGCAGGGGGCGCGGGGCCGGGGGCCCGGAGGGGAAGCAGCCCGACGGGGGAGCGGCCCTCGCTCTCACCTCGGGGCGGGCCGGCCCGGGTGGGGCCCGGCGCGGGCCGCCCCCACCGCAGTGATTTCAGCTCTTTTAGTATTTGTCCAGCAGGTTTCCCGCCGAGCGGGAAGCCTCACTCACCCGTGCAATGACAGGGAAGGGCGGGGACGCGCATGCGCGCTGTGAAGGATGGGAGAGGGTGCTAGAGGGGAAGGGGCCCGGGCCCCATGGCAGCGTCCGCGCAGGCCGCGGCGGCGGCTCTGAGCGCGGAGCAGGCTAAGGGTGAGTGCGAGGTGGCAGCGGGCGGCGCGGGCACCCGGGCGGGTTGGCAGGCAGCTGTGTGCCGGTGTCTTGCAGCGGTGCTGGCGGAGGTGATCAAGGCCTTCGGAGCGCCCGAGAACGCGCAGCGCATGGAGGAGGCGCGGGACAACGCCTGCAACGACATGGGCAAGATGCTGCAGTTCCTCCTGCCTGTGGCCACCCAGATCCAGCAGGACGTGATCAAAGCCTATGGCTTCAGCAACGACGGTGAAGGTAGGTTGTTCTCCGCCGGGCCGGGAGCTCCGGGCCCGCCGAGGGGACGGCGGCGGCGGCGGACGGGTGCCCCCTTCCCACCCGGTGTCTTGCAGGAGTCCTGAAGTTCGCCCGGCTGATCAAGTCGTACGAGTCGCAGGACCCGGAGATCGCCAGCATGTCGGGCAAGCTCAAGGCCATGTTCCTGCCGCCCATGACGCTGCCGCCGCACGGGGCCGGGACCGGCGGAGTGGCAACCTCCTGAGACCGCGGACCTCTCCTGCCCCGCCGCGTCGCAGTGCCGTGGCCGGAGCTGTCCTCCCAAGATGCGGTCCCGTCAGCCCTGGGAATGGAGCACTTGAACAAGGGAGACGCTGCCCTGAAAGAAATGGGTTGCTTTGTGCATGCTTGTGTGTCTGCTCGTGAATAAAAAATGTCTTGAAAATGCCCTTGTTTTATGGATGGATGTGAGCTCAGCGGTGCTCCTCAGCCACGGATGTTTCTCCGCGGTGCAGAGGCAGTTACAGCAGTGCCTGCCTCATGCCTGGTGAAACCTGTGCTAGTGTTTTGAGGGGCCCAGTGTGTACCAAGTTCTGCAAAAAGGTGATTTCTTATATAAGCCTTGGTGTGAAGCCCTGAGACTTGATATCAAAGTGACTTTTTTTTTTTACCATTTCAGAGGTGCTAAGCCCTAAGAACAAGCATTTACTAAAGTGCTATTTGAAACATGCTAGGTAGTGTGTGCGTAAACACAATCTAGTGCTGTTCAGCAAGCGCCGTAAATGCCGCTGAGACCCCCTGTCCCCAACAGGGTCATTGCAGCTAACTCATTCCTACCACCAGTGCTGTGGATGCGTTGTTTTTGGGCTGAATATGCCATCAAACACGTCAGCCCTAATGAAGAAGGTGGCAGAGAAATGCAGCAGGGAGCAGCAGGCACAGTGTGGGAGGGCTGGGCTTGCCCCATTTAGCTGCAGCCTGGGTTAGAAGAACATAACGTAAAACTGTATCTTGTGTCTTCTGGGACTGAAGAGAGAAAAACCTAGTGGAGCAGCCTTGCTCCAGTGTGAGGTTTTGTGTTTCCAGCTTGATTCAAACAAAGGGGCTTCAGGTATATCTGCTTATAGCCTCCTGGCCGGCGTGCCTGTTGCCCTTGGAGTCGTTGAGGTCTTTGGGGAAGGTGATGGGCACCAGAGTGGCAGGGTTGGGAGTGAAGAAGCAAGGCTAGGCGAGCAGGGAGCTGCAAACCAGGTGTGAGAGCTGCGTCCAGTTCTGTCTTCCGTGCCTTTCGGTTACAAACCAGGCAGGAATGTAGCCAGTGAGGGCGTGAGCTTAGTGGATAGGAGGCAGGAAGATCAGTCAGTCCCTTCCGTCTCCATCCACCTCTCCCAGCTTGGCCTTGGCCTTCCCCCACCCCTCTAATTATTCATTAACTACAGCCCAGGAAGTGCTTTGCAAATGGTGAAAATTAAGCCCTCTGCGTGAGGCCTGCGGTTTGCCTGGCCTGGAGCTACCTTCTTAGTCTGCCTACGAGCAGGGCAGAGTTTGGGACTGCCTGTGCAGATCGGATGCAGGTGAGTCACAGGAGGTGCCTCAGCCCCAAGTGCTGTCGGCTGCTCCTCCAGAGCTGTGGCACTCACCGCCATGAGCATCCAGCCCTGTCGGGAGGGTGCGAGTCCACCCCTCCTCTGTCAAGTTCTCTGATCTCTCTCCCAAGTCTGTCTGAAGATACCGTTTTGATAATTCCAATATTGCTTTATTTTCTTTAGTAGGAACCCCTGGTTAAGGGCTGTGGTACTTCCTCCACCAGCTGCTGTCAGTCCCCTATCTGGGGATCTGAGAGTCAAGATCCTGATGCCATCCTGTGGGTGAGTGCTGTGAATGCCAGTTAGGGGAAGAAAACAAGAGTTGTTGCTGAGAAAAATAAAAATACTGGCAGTAGGAATCAGGTACAGAAAGGAAAAAAAACCCCACTTTCTAATAAGAGCTACAGGATAGCCGGACGACTGGAGTTCACAGTGGTTTAGATTGTTAGTGCTGTTACCATTGCTCCTTCTCACTTTGATAACGAGCAAGCAGGATTTGATGCCCAGTCTGCTACAGTTACTCTGCCAGCCCCGCAGCTGCATCTCTGAATGTTTTTGTACAGAGAGAGGTCAAGTGGCTGATGCTTTTTAATCCTGGTTATTTCTTGATTTGCTACAGTCTTTATAGCCCTTTATGGAACAGCAGGACATAAAATCTTCACAGTCAGTCCAAATGGGTGCTCAGCTCTGGGGACTGCAGTGGCGTGGCGTGAGGAAATGGGATTCACACTAGCATTACGCTGTGGTAAGGAACTGGGCAACCACAGTGGTCCACCACTGTCCTGGGGTCCCATGGGCTGCCAGAGAGCATCTGGCTTGGGCAAGTCACAGGAAGATGGTCCGTCTGCCCATTCCCCAAGGCCAGGTGGCCTTCACTCTACACTAGCAACTGAACTACAGTGTAGTTCTGTGCAGAATGACAAAACTTCCTGTCTAAAGTCATCTCAGTGCTGAGAATTAGAAGTGACAAATGCAACGCCAATTCTCAAAAAGGGCTCCAGATGGGATCCCCTAAATGTGAGGGAAGCACAGAACAATAAAGTTGGTATCTGGGCAAGAGGGTAGGCAGTATAACGGAGAAAGCAATGAGTGATAAAAGAGCCAGCATCTGCTTTTGTAAAGGCAAATTGTGTCCTATACAAATGAGGTTTTTGAGGGACTTGGCAAGCTTGTGGATAAGGGAGGTCTGGCTGATACAGTTTCCTTGGATTTCCGAGAAAATGATTTGATAAGATTTTCTCATCAAAGTCATTAAATAAAGCTAAAGTCACGGCACAAGACAGATAAACATCCAGTTTTTACAGCAAAGGGATCTCATTGATGAGATCACAGGGGCCTAACCTAAAATATATGCTGTTCAGTATATTCCCAAATGACCAGGAAATAGAGATTGTATGGTGAGGTGAGAAAATTGGCTGATGGTAGAAAGTTATTCAGGATAATAGGGTGGAAGCTGACTGTGCATAATTGCAGAAGGACCTTATGATAATGAATGAGTGGGCAATAGAACAGCTGATGAAATATTAAATATAGGCATATGTAAAAACAATGTTCATGGAGAAAAAGAACGCAAAATTTACGTATAAAACAATGAACTGTGAACTAATTGTAACCTCTCTGGAGTAAGACTGTGATCATATATAAGTCCATGCAACTGTTAGCTTAATGCTTGGTTGTGGTGAACAAATAGCAGAAACCATCTCTGTGTCTATATATATGTCCATGTCTCACTAGCATCTTGAACACTGCAGTTCTGTGCCACCCTTCACCCTTATCTCCAAAACAATACAACAGAGTTGGAAACATCTCAGAGAGAGACAGCAAAGATGATCAGAGGTGTAGAAAAGCTCTGTATGAAGAACACCTAAATAGGGTTGGAGTCCAGCCTGGTAAAGAGCTGAGGAAGGATATGGATGTTACGCGTCCAGCTCGGAGTGAGTGAAAAGGAATCAGTCATTGATTTTTTTCTGTCTTCACAACAACCAGGTGTTAATAAAAATGAGCAGGGAGCAGATTATAAGCAAACCAAAGGAGGGTGTTTCTGTAGCTGAGCAGTGATGCTAAATTTGTTATGGATTTGATGGTTGACTCTACAAGTAGCTGCAAACAGATGCTTAGGGAGTACAAGGGAAAAAGAAACTCTATACATAGCCTGTTCCTCTACTCTTCCTTCAACAACAGTTTTGACCTCTGGATCGCCTAGTCCAACCTCCTGCTCACAGCTGAGCTAACCCCAAAGCTAGATCAGGCTGTTCAGGGCCTTGTTCAGGTGAGCCCATAACATCTCCAAGAGTGGAGAGTCCTCAGCCTCCCTGGGGAACCTGTGGCAATTGCTGAACTGCCCTTGGGGGGAAGCAAGCGTGCAATTTTTCCTGATACCTAATCAGAACTTCCCTTGCTGCAAGTTATGCCTGTTGCCTCTTGTCCTTTTGCTGTGTCCTCCAAAGAAGAACGTGGCTCTAAAACCCTCAGCTCCCCTCTAGGTAGCCTCACAGAGCCGTTAAATCCCTCCTTAAGCATCTTTTCTCCAAGCTGAACAAACCCAGCTTCCTCTGTCTCTGCTGTGCTCCAGGCTCCTTACCAGCCTTATGCTGGATTCTGTCCACTTTCTCAGTGTCTCTTTTGCAGTAGTACAGATGTGGGTGTCTTTTAATTAGCTATTTCATTTATCTTTGCCTCTAAATTTGTTTCTGTGCTAGCTGTGGCTTGGCTCCACAAAGGGTTTACAAGATGAGGTTCTATCATCTGTGTTGTACTGAAAGCCAAACAACAGCATAAAAGTCATCTCTTTGCTGAAATCTCTTGACCTGTTAATTATATTGAGAAAGTATTTTAGTGGCTCAATTACAGTCTGCTGTTGCATGCTGCAGCCATTTGGGAGAGCAACCTCAAAGATACCAACCAATTGCTTCTCTACTGTGATATTTTCCTTCCTTCCCAGCAGGAGCTCCTCACTGGTAGTTTTTAATTAGATAGCCCAGATCAAAGACACCAAGGCAGCTGTGTGCATCCAGTCCTTTCCTGAGCTGAAAGCAACCACAAGTATAAATTCATTCTGTGAATTATGTGATTTGGGATTTGTATCCACACAAATACTGACATGTGGGTTACACTGCACCCCATGGTTCATCCTGCTGGAGGATACGGGATTACATGAGTTCAGCGCTAACTCGCCCTTTCTATTCTGATCTGGACTCTTTGCTACCTTGTTTTTTCTCTGTTCCCTGGTGTCCCACTAGTGTTCTCTTCCTCAGACATATTTGCTGCTTCAGCTAGTTCATAAGGTGTAGGGATGCCCAGGTTTATTTTTGTCTGCTGTGGCTTCATAGCAATCCTACATAATCTCATATTCTTTTGATATCAGGAGTTCTCTTTTGGGACATCTGCCCAGAAGTTCCTGTCATTCCTCTCCTAACACTAAACAATATTTCTTTCCCGTGCCAGTGCTAGACTGGCTGTGATTTAGGTGCAGTCTTTTAGATGCATCTTCTACAAATTTGTGTAGAAGTTGTTCCCTTGAGCTACAGGTCTCTGTGCCTTTAAAGTCCCTCTGTTTTTGTTGGGGGTTTTTTTGTTTGGTTTTTTTTTTTTTTTTTTTAAAATATCAGTTTTAAGCCAGTACAGCTGGATCCCTGCAGCTCACCACATCCCAGCTCATCATGTGCATGAAACTAGAAGTATTTCAAATGAAGCTACTGTAGGTGCCTGGGCTGCCTTTCTAGCAATGAAGTTTAGTTTCCCACTCATCTCTCCCCTACTTCCCTTTGTTGTTAGTTTCTGTCTTGGCCACAAGTTTTTTCTTGATCATTGCTAGCAACCTGTTCAGCTTTTTGCAGGATTTCCCAGTCTGGTGGTGTGCAGGGAAGTCAGCAACTGCTGATACTTGAAATGAGCAAGTCTCTTGCTGTTCCTGCTGCCCACACCACCACACAGGGTAGCTGAGATGGCTCCAGGGAAGAGTCTGGCTGCTTTGCCAGCTGGATTGCCCTCTTTGGCCACTGCTTAGCTCCGTGACACCTGCAGACCTTGAAACCAGTGCTATAGGAAAGTGCAGTCATGGGCCGTAGCTGGAAATGGCTGGGGAACTGGAAATGGTTAGTTTTCTTATTATCTGGTTGTCCAGGTTGACAGCTTTGGCCTCATCAGTATGGTGTACTGGGATCTTGAAGGTCCTAGGCTAAGCTCTCTTGGTGCTGTGTGGGCCCACTGTAGCTGTCTGCCCTGCTCTCTGCCTGCTTTTCTGGGCAGCTTCAGCACCACCTCCCACCTCGGACCTTTCGAGCTGCCACTGCCTGGGCAGTGGCATCCCCCAGCAGGCTGTTTTCAGGAAGGCAGTGCTGTGCTAGCCTGGACCTTGAACTCTGCAGCTCTGGGTTTGCACAGATTTCCCCTGTGGCTGTACAGAGCACACGTAGGATATTCACCTGCCCAGAGGGTTCATCAGCAAGCTGGAGGATGGAGGTTTCTGCTGGGTAGCTGAGGGCAGCCCAGCAGAGCCAAGCTGTGTGGCTGGGCGGTCATAACCTGTAGCAGGGCGCTTCATCGCCCAATGTATGCTAGCCTGTGCTGCCTGCTTCAGCCTTGCAGGTGTGTGGGTGACCCCAGGCAGCTGTGGTCCCCTTGGCACCACGGCAAGGGCTTGGGAGTGGGGAGCACTCATGGCTCTCACTGGCCTTTTGGGGAAAAAGGGGAACAGAGGATGTGCAAAACTGAATTTTGTGAGCATAGCCGGGACCCAAGATGCACTCATAGAGTCTACCCTGGTGTGAAAAAAGACAGGGACCCAAGAATAACAGGGGGGGTTGGGGAGGAAAGAGACAAAAGGAGAAGCAGAAGTGTGTGCAAAGCAGCTTGGGGCTGGGGAGTCGATGGCTCAGAGCGCTTCCTGTTCCTGGAGCCGCGCGTGCCCAGCTGCGCATGGGCTTGCGCCTGCCTGTGCCCACAGCACTGCGCACAGGGCCAGAGATCAAGACACATATCCAGAAACAGGTGGATGGAGAGGGTCTGAATGGACTGACGGTAGACGCCTGGAGAGATACATGGCCAGCTCCCAAGAGGTGCAGAAACAGCTTGGTGTTGGGTGCTCCAGCACAGACCTCCAACTTCCCTTTTCTTGCCAGTGCAAACTGATTTTTCCTCTGTGTTTTTTGAGTTGCTCTGGTGGTAGCCACTTGCCCCACTCTTCTTTCACCCTCCACAATGGTGAGGTAAGAGGACCTGAGAAGCATATGTATGTAGGGAGGGAGACTAGGAAAGTAGGACAGATCAGAGGGGGGGATCATCCTGGAAGCTGTGTCTCAATGGAAATCTTTCATAGGCTGGGGGAGGTATCAGGTAGGAAGGGATGCTGCTGCTGACTGTCGTCTGTATGGGTATCTCTAGGGATGCTGACTGGGGACCATTCTTCACTGTACAAGTCTCCACAATAGTGCTTGACCTTTTTTATTCACTTGGTCTTGTTTTCATCTTCTCTCCTAGGTGGTTTCACCGTGACCTGAGTGGGCTGGAAGCTGAAGCCTTACTGAAGGGACGAGGTGTCCATGGGAGCTTTCTGGCCAGACCCAGTCGGAAGAATCAAGGGGATTTTTCTCTTTCAGTTCGGTAAGTAACTTGGACCCCAACTTCTGTCTCTCCAGGGTTACATACGCAGAATGCTTAGACCCTTACATATCCTGTGGCATCTTCTTCATCCTGTCCTTATTCCTTTGAGTTCTTTCCAAGCTGTAAGAGGAATCCCAGCATCTTCTAGACCTTCCCTCAAGTTGCCCCAGACGCCTCTTTCCAGTCATCCCCTTTCACTGGGATGATTTTCTCTGGTTCCATGACAGGAGGTAATACAGAACATTTTCTGCCTCTTTTCCAACCACCTCACTGGACTGCTCTGTGCATCATCTCATAGGGTTGGTGACCAGGTAACCCACATCCGCATCCAGAATACCGGGGATTTCTATGACCTGTATGGAGGGGAGAAGTTTGCCACCTTGTCAGAACTGGTGGAGTACTACACGCAGCAACAGGGCTCACTGCAGGACAAAGATGGAACCATCATCGACTTGCGATACCCACTCAACTGTTCCGACCCCACTACAGAGAGGTATGGAGAAAGCAAAGCAGCTGGTGTGTCTGTGATGAGACCTCCTCTGTGTTTCATGGCCTTCTTTGTGCCCTGCCTGCATCCCCAGGGCAAACCCTGCAAAAAGCATCTCCTGCCTCCTGTATCCTCCTATGCTTCCACACCAGCAGCATCCCCAGGAGTAGCTGGACATACCTTAACCCATCACACCAGACCTAATAGGGCTCTATTTTTACTTGTGGTTTCCTGTTGCCCTTGCTATTTATATACTGTTCCTAAAAGCAAAGGTTGTGGCGTTAGTTATGGGTCTGCAGTGGTCTGTAGAGTGACATGCTCACAGCCTTGCCCCAAACCTCCTTGGTTATTCCAGGCCTGGGTGACTCACATAGCTGAGAACAGGACCATGTTCCCCTGCTATTCCTAGCCTGCTTAGTTGCCTTCCTGTCCCTGCTTTGCATATGTCTCTGACACCAAGTTCCTAAATCAAATCAGGTGATTTTGCCCTTACGTTAAGCTTTCAGGCCCTTTGAAGCAGCTCGGGGCGCAGTTGCACCGTGCTCTGGGGCAGACAGGTCCTCCTTGCGCTCCTGCAGACAGAGAGCAAAGACGCCCTGGGCGAAGCGCCTGGGTGCATCCCTGCTTACTCTGGGGTTAGGCTGCAGAGGGGCCAGCATCTGCATGCCGGCTGTCCTCTCCACTCGAGGCCGTTTGGTTGTGGCCCTGCAGTTTCCTCCCTTCCTCCCTGCGGTTGGAAACTTCTGCCCCCCCCCCCGGCTCTTACGAAAGCTCCTCGCACTCTCTCCCCAAGTGATTTTCCATCACGTGGCTTTGAAGAGCTGGGCTCTACTGGGGGAAGGGAGGGAGCAACGGGAGCCATTAACCCCTTCCTACCTGTGGAGGGGAGGCCCGGAGACCTCTGATGAGCGGGAGGGGTCAACCATTCCCCGGGGGGCATCTGAGCACTGGCACATGGTGGCTGAACACTTCTTTGGGAGGAGGTTCAGAAATTAATGGCTGCCATGCAGTGAAAGTCACCAGCTATTTCTTGCAAGTGTGTGAGGTGAGGATCAACAGAAGTTACTTGCCAAGGCGTGGTGACTGTCTGCCACATCTTGCTGTCAAAATGATTCCTAGATGTTGTGTAGAGGAACGTGTTGCTCTGGCCGGATGCAGGAGTGAATGAATGCTTCTGTGACTGGGGCATGGCTCCTGAACTCCATTTCAATTCTTGGGAACAGATAGCCCTAGCGATGTGATCATAGACACCAGTACCACTCCAGGCCTCCACTGTTACCTGCTCCATAGGCAGCAAACCTGCTCCCACAGGTCTAACCACACCGACTCATCTACTGAGCATCAGCCTGGCCTTGATGGCAGGGCACGCAGTGACGTACGGAGCATGGCTGGTTCTTGTTGCGGTACCTGCAATGAGCGGGAGCAGGGAGGGGCATTGCAAGTCAGTCTGATGCAACAGCTACCTGCTTTTGAAGTGCTGTTCACCAGGGCAGATGGCCAAAAAGGCTGTCTCCAGCTGCTGAGGCAGCTCTGTGGAAGCAGGACAGAGCTGCGATGAACACAGCCTTCGGCTGGCATAGCAGCTGTGCTGCAAAGGCCCCTGAACGCAGAGCCCAGCACATGGCTCCAGCTGGAGATGGGGATGTCCCAGGACCAGATGGGCCTGTTTGAACCAGGACCATCCCTGCTGGAGAAGAAGGGCTCAAATCTCCTCCCTCACACTGAGCTGGGAAGGAGGGAAGGGGCTGGGGCAGGAGCACCAGGGCTGTGGTGGCCCCTCGGCTGAGATGGGTCCAGACCCAGCAGAAGGCCCACCAGAAAATGGGTACCAGGAGGAGTGGGATGATTCAGAGCGTCTCCCAGCTCTCAGTTTCTACAATTTGCACCTCTAGCTCCAGCTTCTGAGGGAGTTTTGTGGAGGCAGGACAGAGGTGCAATGAACACAGGCTTCTGCATCTCTACTTAGTGGCTCAGCAGCGCCTCCCCAGGACGTTCTGGTGTGGTCCAAAGAAACTGTGGAGCATGGAACAGGAATGACGAACTAGAGGATCTTCACAGAGACAACCTGGGTCACATCTGGAGTTTCTGCAGGGCCAGAGCCTTGCAGTAGGAGGAGAGACCAGGATTGTCCCATCTCCCAGCCTGCTTCTAGTGACCATCACTTGCACCCACACTGCACAGTGCAGTGAGATCCCACCAAGCAGGCATAAACACCCCCAGAGACCTTTGCAGGTGGGAAGGGGCTTGGCAGCAGCTGTGCCATTTGCTTGTGTCCTTCTGTGCCCTGGGTCCAGTCCTGGAGCAAGACAGAGAGCACCTTGGTCAAATGGGGATGCTCCTCACCTTGTGCTGAGAGGAGAGAAGGAGCTGCTGACTGGGTGTTTGCATTGAGGACAGGAACATGCACAGGGATCAACAATAGGATAAGGAGCAGAATATGGACTCCAGGTGGCTCCTGGTGTGAACACCATGGCTAGGGAGTGATGTGGCCAGAGAATGGGAATTATCCTTTGATTGGAGGTGACCAAGTTTCAGAAAGAGGGGTCGCTGGGATGGCTCTTTAATGGATCTGATCTCAACACAGCCATCTGGGTGCTGCTAAATCCAATGAGAGAGTTTCTGACTCACTGGAGGTTTATTTTTGTTGCCCTAGTGTTTGAGTTCCAAAGCTCCCTGCAGCAGTAAGGCTAGAATCCCAATAACGCTGGGAGGTGCTGAAACCCGCGGACTACCCTCCCCAAATGGTCTTTAAGCCAGCAACCATTGCTTACCTGTGCATTGTGTGTATCACACAACTGGATCACACTTGGTGCTTTCCCACTGTGTCCTCTGGTACCAGCGTTCTGCTCCCCAGGACCCTCCTACCTCCACACATCATCCCTTGCCCTTTCCTTTTCTTGCTAGCTCTCTACTTCTTTCTGTCTTATCTGGTTTTCCCAAGATCCTGCTCCTCGGTTTCCTTCCTGCTCTTTCCCTCCCCTCTGTCTCCCCCTTCCTTTCTTCCTCCCTCACCCTTCCGCAGTGTTGCTGTCCTTCACTCATCAGCTAAAGGGCATCCACTTACCTGCTTCTCCACCTCTCTTCTGACGCTCTTGTTTTTTCTTAGGTGGTACCATGGGCATCTGTCAGGCCCTGCAGCTGAGTCACTTCTCCAGGCCAAAGCCACCCCTTGGACTTTCTTGGTGCGGGAAAGCCTCAGCAAACCTGGGGATTTTGTCTTGTCCGTCCTCACTGACCAGCTTAAACCTGGGTCTGATGCTCCACCAGTGGGGGCAACCAGTGCCTCTGGAGCACGACTCAAAGTCACGCACATCAAGATCATGTGTGAGGTGAGCAGTTGGGCAAGCAAAAGGAAAGGGAGTGGAAGAGGTCTCTGCTGCTCATGTCCTCAAAAGTATGAGCCCTGTCAGCTTGAATACCACCAGCAGTGTTTCTGAATTTGGATCAAAGTGCGATCACCTTGCAGGTTCCTTATGTCCTCACTCCAGCCTGGGTGACCATGGGCAGTACTGGGTGCTCAGACACGGGAGGAAGCAGGTCTCACTGTGTCCGAGCACTCCAGTACAGGGAGTTTGTGGTGAAAGAGAGAGGAGGATTCACAATCTAATTACAAGTTCATCAAAAGAGTTAAAAGCTGTTGGAAGAGGAGGGGCATCTGCAAGGCTTCCACACTTAGTCTGAAGGATGTTACCAACCTGGCTGTGACAAGTTCTCCTATTTCTTTCATGTGGGATGATGCAGAGAGTGCAGGTTGATTTCAAGGACTGAAAGCAACTGACCTTAAATACCTTCTCGGGGTCTTCCATCCACTGAGAACAGGAGTCAGTTCACCATGCTATAAACTTAGTGTTCTCAGGGCAAACTACCATTTGGCCTCCCTGCCAGAGGAAATGCTTTTGTAGATACACAGGGTGGTGCCTATGGCTTTGCACCCCAGCGTTACCTTTTTCCTGAGCATTATCAGCTTTTTCTATAGGACTGTTATGAGTGGGACGTTACACATTCTTCCTCCATTTAGAATGGACGCTACACAGTTGGAGGTGCTGAAATGTTTGACAGCTTGGCAGATCTGGTGGAGCACTTCAAGAAGACTGGAATTGAGGAGATATCTGGTTCCTTTGTGTACCTGAAGCAGGTAAATCCTGTTTCCTCTGTTTCTTAGGGATCCTTTGGAGGGGCCCACTTGCTGTTTGTTTCTGCTTTGTGTCCCTCTCCTCCTTTTCTCCACAGCACACCGAGGAGACTTTGCTCTCCAGCAGTGTCGTTCGCTCACGCCAATGCACTGTGTTTTCCCATCCCCAGCCCTACTACGCTACGAGGGTGAATGCTGCTGACATTGAGAATAGAGTGCAGGAACTGAACAAGAAGAGTCTATCTGAGGAGACATCCAAGGCTGGATTCTGGGAGGAATTTGATGTAAGAAACTGCTGGGGGACATTATTCTGACTTTTTGGGAAGTCCCTATGCACCACCACATTCTCCATCCTTGATTTCTTCCTGGATGCAAACTTCTCGGGTGTCTTGTAAATTCTCGTCAGTTTATCTCTGAAAGAAGTCTCTGTTTGGAACCTGTTCCTCTGGGACTGAGTGTCAAGTGAGTGTTTAAGTGAACCCAGTGAGGTAGAAATGCACTTTTTCATGGTTGGGAGAATGAGTCACCAAGGCAGTAAGGGCATGAACCTTGGACTTTTCAGGTCTAGGTTTGCTTTTTACTCCTCTGCTCTCCCACAAGCATGCCCATGTGTCCCCAGAGTCAGCACTGTTCCTCTGAGTGCCCACCTCTCCTGTCATACATTGTGACCTTGCCATGACTATTCTCTCTTCTGCTCTCAGAGTCTGCAAAAACAGGAAGCCAAGCACCTGTTTGACCGTCATGAGGGTCAGAGACCTGAAAATAAGAGCAAGAACCGATACAAGAACATCTTGCCCTGTGAGTCTTGCTTCTCCACTATAAAAAAAAACCCAAATAGACACAGACAGGCAATGAAGAGCTGTCTGAGTCATCCCTGGCCCTGCCTCAGCCTGCTCTATCCTCCTGAGCAGGTTACAAGGTGTGCGGCATTGAGGATTTAAGAGCTGATGAGAGAGGTCACAACCTTTTCATGTCCTTGAACGAAGGAGAGAGGGATGCATCAGACTCATTAGCGTCTGATGGTCCATCATAGGGGTAGAGAGATGGTAGGATGGGGTGAGATTGGTCTGACTCCAGAGAAGGAGAGGGGAAAATATGAGTCATGCTGCATGCACTTGGGTAACATGAATGAGGTGGTGTGGGGCAGTGAAGAAGCTTCATGTGGCTGGGCACAGAGTATCTCATTGTTCTGTTTATTCTTTCACTGCATGCCCAGTTGATCACTCCAGAGTCATCCTCCAAGGAAGGGACCCAAATATCCCTGGATCTGACTACATCAATGCCAACTATGTCAAGGTGAGACTCTTGAAAGATGGCTGTATGCCCAAAATGGGGGAGGGCCTGCCTGCTCCTGCAGCCCTCCTGATCTCCCCCTGTCCACACTCAGAACAACCTGATCAGCCCAGATGAGTGCACCAAGACCTACATCGCCAGCCAGGGTTGCCTGGATGCCACAGTCAATGACTTCTGGCAAATGGTGTGGCAGGAGAACACGCGCATTATTGTGATGACCACACGGGAGGTGGAAAAGGGGCGGGTAAGTAGCAGTTTGTAGGTGTCTTGGAGCTGCCCTCTTTTCCCATTCAACCACTGCTCTGCCCTTTCTGTCTTTCCTGCCTTCTGCCCATCCTCACCCGATCTCTCTGCCCACACAGAACAAGTGTGTGCCTTACTGGCCAGAGGTGGGCAGCACAAAGGAATATGGTCCCTACCTTGTGGAGAACACTGGGGAGCACGATGCATTGGAGTACAAACTCCGGCACCTCCATGTGTGTCCGATGGATAACGTGAGTGTGCCCGGTTGAGGGCCGTCATAGAGCCCATGGGTCTAATGGTCATTGTATGTCTAAAGCTGGGAACTGGTGGGTGCTGCTTTTGTATCATTCTTGGGGTTGCTGTTCCCACCTGGTTTGGGCTGGAATCACACTGTTGGAATCAACAAGAAGTGCGCAGGAGACAGATTCCCTCTGTTTTTAGACCCACCTCTCCCTGGGACAGAGGCCAGGGGTAGGACTGGGTTGCAGTTTTATCAGTAGGGTGTTTTGTTATTATCAGGGTAAGGCTGTGCGTGAGATCTGGCACTACCAGTACCTGAGCTGGCCTGACCACGGTGTACCCAGCGAGCCAGGAGGAGTGCTCAGCTTCCTTGACCAAATAAACCAGAAGCAGGAGAGCATCCCACATGCAGGGCCTATTCTGGTGCATTGCAGGTTGGTACAGAGGCTGGGGTTTGAAGCATTCTCCATCCTTTATATAGGGTGAGGTGTAGAAAGTCTGTCCTGCTGCACCAGCTCTTCCCTGGGACGTGGGAGTGAAGCTTATGCCAGCCCTGGTATTTGCTTTTTCCTCTTTGATGCCCCCAAACCAAACTCGGCTGCCTGTTGAATCCTTGACTCTTTTGTGTCACTGCTGAACAGCTGCTACAAGTGCCATGTCCTTCCCCAGAAGCAGCTGCGTTTTGTTTAAGGAGCTGTATTGCTCTGATCTCTGCTTGTCCTCTCCTTGCAGTGCTGGGATTGGCCGCACCGGGACTATCATCGTCATTGATATGATAGTGGAAACAATCTCCACCAAGGGTAAGAGGACCCCAAAGTGTCTTGAAGTGAATTGGCCTACCCTGTAGGGCTGTGCCCTTAAGTCCAGCTGCAAAGGGATGAAAGCTGTCAGGTATGACTGGGAGAGATCCTGCCACAGCCCTGAGAATGTTGTGCTGTCCTTGCTATGTGGCACCTGCTGGATCTCTGCACTGTATCCACTTGCTGTGGCTTCAAGCCTTCCCTGAGCTTGGGCTCTTCCTCCAGGGCCAGACTCGGAAGATGCTGAGCTGGAAGAGGGGATAGGAGGTCCATACAGGAGTAAAGAGTCTGGAGGGAGGTGGAAACTTCTTGATTGACCTCCACTGTGACTGCTTTTAGTGGAGAACTGGGAAGGGGGTGGTCAGTGGACACATCCATAAGCTTTTCTGGTGCCCCTTGCTAGGGCTGGACTGTGACATTGACATCCAGAAGACCATCCAGATGGTGAGGGCCCAACGCTCAGGGATGGTGCAGACGGAGGCCCAGTACAAGTTCATCTACATGGCCATCTGCCAGTTCATAGAGACGACCAAGAAAAAGCTGGAAGTTATCCAGGTGAGAAAGGGGACTCTCCTGTCCTGTGAGTTTAGGCCCTGCATGGTGCTGGCTCTGAGTCCAAGTGTTCTGTTTCCCAAGATTTAAGCTAGAACTGGGACTTATATAGACTACAGTGGTGCACCAGGATTTGAATACCTATTCCTCCCTTTAAAATTCAGTGGACAACGTTAGCAGCTCAAGTAGCAACCCCTTCTGAACTGCTAAACAGCAGTAAGTTTTGATGCAGTTATTTCAACTATGTTCTATATCATTTCACCACCAAGTGCTGTTTTGTTACAAGCTGAATGTAAGACAGCCAAAGACTTTGCCCTCTGCTTTCCTCTTTGTCTTTCCCATCCTGGTTCTGCAGTTGCCTCCCAAGCCCTCGTGGAAAGGATTTTCTCCTACTAGCTGATAAATGGCATCTTTTATCTCTCCTTGTAGCCTCTAGCAGCATCCACTAGCTGCTGCTATCTGTTTAATATTCTCTAGCTGACACGTGGTGCTCCCAGGCATTCCAGTGCCTCTAAAAATCTGTTGCCCCACTGTTCACCCCCGTACATTTGCATCCCTCCTGTTCACCTCTGCAACAGCAGCAGGTAGAGTCCACTGAGCCCGAGGACTTCAGCAATCCACCAAGATCCACTGAGATTCTAGCATGAATCATGGTTAAACAGCCAGAACAGTTCACATACTTCTCCCAGACCACACTCCTCTCAGCTTGGTTTTTCTCTCCTGTAGTCTCAGAAAGGCAAGCCGAATGAGTCTGAGTATGGGAACATTGCCTACCCCCCTGCAGTGAGGAATGTGCACGCCAAGGTTTCACGAAAACCCTCCAAGTAAGAGCTCACCTAAACCAGAGGCCCAGCTATGCCTGCCCCTGGCAATAGTCTCCCTGCTGGCTTGGCTGGCTTTTTCCTCTTGCTCACTTTTTCCCTTGCTTTTCCCTGGTCTTACAGGCAGAAAGAGGAGTCAACGGTTTATGAGAACTTGGGGAAAAAGGAGGAGAAGGTGCGGAAACAGCGCTCCTCAGAGAAGAAGCTGAAAGGCTCACTAAAGAAAAAATAAGCATACATTGCAGGTAGCCCCATGGGGGGGTGCAGGACTAGAGCTCATGTCCAGGCTGGCCTGTCTCGCATTCCTTGCTCTTGGACTGGAACTAGGCCTTCCCTTTCTTCTCCACGCCACCCTTCAGTGCCCTGAACCAGACTGCTTTCCAGCTCAGCTGACCGACTTCATTGTCCCTTGCCTATGCAGGCCAGTGAAGTGTCCTGCTGCCCCTTCATCATTCATTAACTGGAAAATAAATCACACCCCTTCTTTTCCTTGCTCTCTGCACACCGGGGCCCAAACTCACCTCTGCTGTGTCAGCTCCAGCTGACTTCTTGAGGAAGAGCTAAGGAAGCTCTTTGCAGGAGCTGCATCTCTGCCCACTGCTGAGAGTTAAGAGTTTAGCCTGTTAGTGTTACCTGAAGCCTCATCTTTTAAAGTCTGGAGTTTTTGGCCCATTTCAGCTCAGCTCCTCTACAATTCAACAGGAAACTTCCTCTTGCTTTAACACCAACGCTCTGCCCTATGATCCCTTTTCTACTTGATCCTTTGATTGGATGCTGTAAATATACCAGAATTTGATGTGATGGCCATGTTTTCTCCTTTGTTTGTAAATAAACCTGTATTTGTTTGAATGCCAAGTCCCAAAATTTTTTTTCTATAGTGTCTCTTTGAGTATAGCTGTACTCCTGGCTTCACTTGCAAAGCCTTACAAGAATGGCTCTAGCTTAGTTTTCATCACTTCCTGCAGTCTTCAGACTCCTGAACAGAAGCTGTGACCAATTACGGTGGCTCCTTGCTGTGAGACTTGAGTGTTGGTAGTCGTCAGGTACGTGAGCACAAAAAGTTAGCTGTGACAAACTCAGACTCAGGGTTTTGCACTTAAATTTTGGTATTTGGAAAAGTCATCCTCATGCCTCCAAATCATTAGTCATTTTGTCATCTGCCTCATCTGTCTTTGGTGGTATCCAACCTGAGCTGGAGGATAAGGCATAAGGGCTGCTTCAGCGAACAGCCTGATTGCTCCTTCCTAGATACAACTTGGTAGAAATGAAACTTCATCTTTATGGAGAAGGTAGACCAGAGCATGGCCACATTGTGGCTTCACAGCTGCTAGTCAGTCATCTACAAGGAGAGACTAAGGTAGCTGGATTGTTTAGTCTGATGAAGAGGAGGCTGAGGGCTAAGCTACTTTCATCTACAACTACACATGTGGTGAACATAATGTTAAATATAAAAGACAGGCTTTGTTAGTCAGGAAGTTTCAACATCAGCACAAAAGAGGATGTGAACGGGATGAGAAGTTGCAAGAAGTTGCAAACCGAGGATGAGAACGGGATAAGAAATTGCAAGAAATCGCAACTTCAACCGGACAAGTGACGTACATAGAATAAAGATAGAGTGCATGAGCTCACCTGTATGCATAGAGCTTGCTAATATAAGCGAGATCAATTGTAATAATAAACGGCTTTTGCTTGATTCACATTGAATCGTGTGCAGAGTCCATTTATTTCACCACAAATGGTGACCCTGACGTGATCTCCGACTAAGATCTGTCCTGATACGGCATGAAAAGCTGGAGCCTGGTGTAGCGGTGCAGCGCAGTGGGAAGAGATCTACGGACCCGGGTTGAAAAAAAATGACACCTGACAAGGTGAGCCACCAGGGATTGTAACTATAGGAAAAAGCCTTACTGAAGAGGAGAGGATTTTATGGGACAATCCATGGACTGTGGAGGGCTACAGGATGACGTGCAGCGAGGACGGAGCCCCGTGAAGCTGAGAGCAGCGGGGAGCTGCCTGATCCAGACCTGCATTCTGACACCTGATAAGGTGAGCCACCGGGAACAGGGATAAAATGGGACAAAATATAACAAAGGAAAAGGCTAGTGACTCTGGGTTACGATGAATGCTCCTTGGAGCAAGAGACAAGGATTTGAAGCCTCACCCACTGTTGCATTTAGTGTATCGGCATGGGAGGATGTTGGAAAAAAATTATGGGATGTTATATCTAAGGGATTCAAAGACGCTGTTGATCTAGCTACAACATGGCAGCTACTGAGTGAAACTTTAAAGGATTGGAAAAACGAACGTGATAAAATAGAACAAGAGATAAGGGCTGCCGCGGCAAGTTTACCGGTAGAGCAGGAACAGAAAGAGACTGCTGGAGCTATAGTAGGTGGAAAAGATGCTGAGAGAGACCCAGAAGTGTCAGAAGTGACAGAAAAAATGAAAACATTGCAAATTATTGATGAATCATTATGGGGGTCTAGCTGTCAAACACTTGCTGAGCAAAAGCAGAAATTAAGAACGTGGCAACTGCCTAAAGACTTTTTAAGTGATTTATCACCCTATAAAACTCCAGCACAACAGCTGGCCGAGTGGGAAGCAAATGAAATGTTTACTCACCCCTCAGCCCCTCCTGGAATGGAGGAAGAGTACCAGTCTCCTCGCCCCACTGCTCCATTGTATCCACCTTTATTGGACAATGAGGAAGAGGAGGAGAAAAAGGTAACACCACAACCACTGGATGGAAGTGTGCATGCGGCAAGAGGAGGAGAATTATGATAATGAGTAGCTGGAAAGAATTATAGTAGTCATGCCCACACCGGAACTGTTTGTAATACCCTGCCTATGCTAATGCATATGTGTGTTTAAACCTATGAATATGTATATCTTTATTGTACAAATTTCTGGTAAAATGTGCTGTTGGTGTGCGTGTACTTTGGAGGAGCGATCCCCCACGCACCCAGCGCTGAATAAACATACCTGCTTGATAAGATGGGACACTCTCTGCTTGACCACAGGACCAGCTGAGAAAGGGACGTCTTTGGCGCGCCCCGAGCCTTTCTCGGAAGAACTCCCTCTTTCGCCCGATCACTGCAGGAGTAGACAAGGACCATCAGCGGACCAGGTATGTTTAAAAGAGGATAGGGGATACCTGTAAGTCATGAGGAGACGTCCTACGTGAGGTAAAGAGCACTGTTGCTCGCCCCTGGGTAATTGGGATTCGAATCCTGTAACGGGAGATTGCGGGAACCCCTCATTGAGGGCAGTACGCAGTGGGATAGCTATCATTCATGCCATCTGTTGTAACCCATGGGAATTGAAATTTACATTATTGCGGCTATAATTGGGATGTTTATGATAGTCGTTACAAGCTGTAAACTTAAGAAGTTTTTGTGTCCGGTACCATGTGTTGTGTGATGTGTTTTATTGTACTGTTAATGTTTATGCTGTTGTTTGAAGTAAGCTGGGTGAGTGAGACGCAGTCTGACTGCGGAGCGAGTGTGGAGTCCTGATCCGCAGTTCCATGTTCTCCGAGAGAAGAGTGGCCTGAGACAGACAAAGCGTATGATAAACTTTGAGACTGTGTTGTTTGAGCCAATTGTTAACCCTTACTGTCCTATACACAGACAACAGGATTTCTAATGCAACCTAATATTTGGTTTTGAATATTTTGGTTGTAAACAGGACGTTTGGGTATGGTTTGGGGACGATTTTGGTGCAGTAAATGTTGAGGAAACTGGTCTAACTGGGACAAAATTGAGCATTCAGGCCAGCTTAAGCAAGTATTCTGTGGGAGTTTAAAAGGTGTAAGAAATCAGTAAGAATGCCGCTGGTATGTGGGGGGGGAAGCAGAGCAGAGTAGTGACGTGCTTATTCAGCGTGGAGCACTAACAAGCGCCTGTTCGCTTTGTCATCAGTGTTGCTTGTTTGTTTGCGCTAAGTGTTTGGAGTGTCATAAATATATTATTTCTTTTAACAGGAGACAGGAATTTCGTCTTGACAATTGTCTTGAATTTAGGTGCATTCGTTGTGGGGCGAATATGCCCTGGCATCTTTTGCCTTGGATAAGGTATCATTGTTGTTAATTTAAACGGGTTGTATTCTTAGGCTGAAGAATAAACCCCTGAAGGGTGTTTATTATGGGAGGTAAACAAAGTAGTGGAATAGTGAAAAAGAGCCCTCTAGGCTGTATTTTAGCTCATTGGAAGAAGACAGGAGGGCTGTCAGGGGGAAGTGTAAACAGAAGGACTTCAATAAAATATTGCAATCAATGGTGGCCTTTGTATAAATTAGATGATGAGGAGAAATGGCCCTTAAATGGAACACTGAACTATAATACTTTGTTGCAATTGATGTTGTTTTTGAGGAGAGAAAGGAAATGGGATGAGATCTCATATGCAGATGTTTTTCACCCTCCGAAATCATCCCGAATACCAAACAGACTGTGGATTAGCACCCCCACAGGACCTGATAGTGATGGCTTTGGAGAAGGAATATAAGAAAGAAGGAAAAGGGGCATGGCCTGTAAGAATTAGGCAATATCCCCTTGGGACAGAGAATAGGAAAGGAATCCGACCAATAATCGACAGGTTTATCAAATATGGGCTATTAACAGAGTGTGATTTGGAATGTAATACTCCCATTCTACCGATCAAAAGTTGGATGGTGGTTATCGAATAGTACAGGATCTCAGAGCTATTAATAGAATTGTTGAAGAACTGCATCCTGTCGTAGCAAACTCATACACATTATTAACTAAATTGGCACTTGAATTGGCCTGGTTTACCATATTGGACCTAAAAGACACCTTCTTTTGCCTGCCCTTGAGCCCAGAAAGCCAGTTGCTGTTTGCATTTGAATGGGAGAACCCTGATTCTGGAAGAAAGACACAACTAACATGGACTGTGTTACCACAGGGGTTTAAAAATAGCCCTACTCTCTTCGGAAACCAATTAGCCAAAGACTTGGAATGGTGGGAACGACCACATGGGGTTGGAACAATATTACAATATGTAGATGACCTATTGATAGCCACGGAAACAGAAGAACTATGTATAATATGGACAGTCAATCTGTTAAATTTCCTTGGACTTAATGGCTATCGAGTCTCTCCACAGAAAGCTCAGGTGGCTCAGTGGCAGGTAACTTACTTCGGATACGAGATAACTGCTGGCCAAAGGACCCTAGGAACCACAAGAAAGGAGGCCATCTGCCAGACACCTCGACCACAGGTAGCTAAAGAACCAGATACCACTAAGCCTTTCTGGCTGTTCTCCCATGAGAAGCAGGGAATAGCCCTGGGAATCCTAGCCCAAAACTTGGGACTGTGGCGCACCTCTCCAAACAGCTTGACATTGGGCCAAAGGATCACAGTGTTGATATCTCATACTGTATCTACAGTATTAGAGATAAAAGTGGGGCATTGGCTCTCACCACAAAGGTTCCTTAAATACCAAGCCATTCTGTTGGAACAGGATGATGAGGAAATAGTGGTTACTAACATTGTCAATCCAGCATCTTTCCCCAGCGGAACCACGGGAGAACCGGTGTCACATGACTGCCTGGAAACGATTGAAGCAGTATATTCCAGCCGACCCGACTTGAAAGAAGAGCCGCTGCAAGATGCTGAAGACTCCTGGTACACAGATGGGAGTAGCTTTGTTCGACAAGGCGTCCGCAAAGCAGGGTATGCGGTAACCACTATGGATCAGGTAATAGAATCCACGGCCCTTGCCCCAAATACCTCGGCACAAAAGGCAGAAATAATAGCTTTAACCCGAGCTTTGAAACTAGCTAAAGGCAAGAAGACATTGAAGAAATTCTTAGGCTCCTGGAAGCAGTGCAGCTTCCCAAGAAGGTGGCTATCGTGCATTGCAAGGCCCATCAAAAAGGAAATACCGCTCAGGAATTGGGCAATGCTATGGCAGCTTGTGAGGCCAAGAGAGTGGCAGAGAGGGGTGAATTAGAGGTGCAGTCTTTGGTCCCAGACGGTAAAATACAAATTGATTGTGAACCCAGGTATTCTAAAGAGGATTGGAAATTAGTTGAAATAAACAAAAAGTGGGAAATAGAAAAGGGTAGGTGGGCAAAGACTCCGCAAGGAAAAATAATAATCCCATTTGCGTTATTGTGGGCCATAGTTATAGCAGAACATAGAAAATCCCATCGGGGAATTGAGGGCTTGTATAAGTACTTGAACCGGTGCATAGCTGCCTGGAACCTTTTACACCACTGTTAAGCAAGTGACACAGCAGTGTGAAATATGTTTGCAGAATAACCCTAAAATAAGCCCTAAAGCCCAACTCGGACAAATAGGGAAAGGAAATTATCCAGGGCAGCAGTGGCAAATTGATTTCTCAGAACTCCCAAGAAAAGGGGGGTTCCGACACCTTTTCAGGTTGGCCAGAAGCATTCCCTTGCCAAACTAATAAAGCCAGGGAGGTAACTAAAGCACTACTAGAAGAGATAGTGCCAAGATTCGGGACTCATGCAACAATCTCCTCAGATAGAGGACCACATGTTATTGCAAAAATTGTTCAACAAGTCAGTAAGCTCTTGGGAATGGGTTGGCAGTTACACACCTCATATAGGCCACAAACAAGTGGTCAAGCGGAGAAGATGAATCACTTAATCAAGCTGCAGATTATAAAATTAGGGTAAGAGGCCGGGTTATCATGGCCACAATCATTACCTTTGGCACTCCTGAGAATAAGAACTAAGCCCAGAACTAAAGAAGGGTTGAGCCCTTTTGAAATATTGTATGGGAGGCCCTACATCATACAGGCAGGAATATTGACCCAGGTCGGAGATGAAATGCTATCTGATTATATAATAAACCTGCAAAAACAGCTTTTGGAAACAGGGAAGCTGGTCTTAGAAACTAGAGCTCAAGGTCTTGATGGACCGGTGCATGGTATTACGCCTGGTGATTATGTATATGTGAAACCTTTTACAGATTCACCTCTGGAGCCGAAGTGGGAGGGCCCATTCCAGGTACTGCTGACGTCCCATACAGCGATCAAGATTAAGGAACAGACCTCGTGGGTACATCACACGAAAGTGAAGAAGGCTCCATGACCATGATGGGGATCCAGTTTACTGGACCCCTCAAGCTTTGTATCCCAACCTTGCAAATGCGATTAGAACAGGAGAAAATCTAAAGCATCTAAATGCTACCGTTAATGCTATACAGGAATTAGATATTTTAGGATCTGTAGTGGCAAATCAGAGTTGTGTGCTATTTAGTGGGGATGACCTCATGAGACACCAGCTTTTTGCAGCAGATGCTGAGCATACAAATATGCATCAGTTTGGGCCTACAACATGGGTAACTTCTGAAGTACCAATGTATCAAAATGATTTGCTGTATTGTGGGCGAGGGGTGTTCACTAACATATATATGCAAAACCCTGAAGCATTAGCTTTGCCAATGGGTAATTTTTTTTAATAAGTGGTGATAGAGCATGGCCAGGCATTCCTCGATACCCAAAAGGGGGCCCTTGCTATCTGGGGAAATTAACTATGTTCCATCCAAACTTGTACCAGCTGATGGGTAGGAACGGAAAAAGGCATCTAAAGCTAAGTATATCCCACTTGGGAGAAGATTGTGATGATCAGGTGACACTTTAGGAAAGACCTAACATTGTTATCTCATTGTTTTTGGCCCCTGGTGTTGCGTCCGCCAAAGCACTAACACAGTTGAAGAAACTAGCCTGCTGGTCAGTTAAGCAAACTAACATGACATCAGAAATCTTAACACAGCTTACTGTAGATGTAGACAGTGTAAGACACGCAACACTACAAAATAGAGCTGCAATTGATTTTTTTGTTATTGGCACAGGAACATGGATGTGAAGAGACTGATGATATGTGTTGTATGAATTTGTCAGATCATTCTGAATCGATTCACAAGACATTAATGCAGTTGAAGGATCACATAAATAAAATAGTGGTTGCAGAATCAGGCTTGGATAAAGGATTAAAAAGCTTAGGCATAACAGGATGGTTTGTAGATTTGATAAAACAAGGCTTTGTAATTGTGTTGTTATTATTTTTGTAATGATTATGTACTGTATGCTACAGTGTGTGTCACGAATGATTCAACAAGCAGTACAGAAGGTATGGATAGTGCAAACTCAAGGTGCTGCATTGACTGTTCACCATGACTCTACAGATGTCACCCTGGAAAGTGATGAACTTGAGCTGGCGAACATTGTTGTGTATCCCTAATTAGATGCTCATGAAATAAACAAAAAGGGGGAATTGTGGTGAACATAATGTTAAATATAAAAGACAGGCTTTGTTAGTCAGGAAGTTTCAACATCAGCACAAAAGAGGATGTGAACGGGACGAGAAGTTGCAAGAAGTTGCAAACCGAGGATGAGAATGGGATAAGAAATTGCAAGAAATCGCAACTTCAACCGGACAAGTGACGTACATAGAATAACCAATCAAGAATAAAGATAGAGCGCATGAGCTCACCTGTAACCAATCAAGAATAAAGATAGAGTGCATGAGCTCACCTGTATGCACAGAGCTTACTAATATAAGCGAGATCAATTGTAATAATAAATGGCTTTTGCTTGATTCACATTGAATCGTGTGCAGAGTCCATTTATTTCACCACAAATGGCGGGTGGTAAGAAGATGATGGTAGTGGCAGATAAAACCAGGGGCAATGGTCCCAAATTGCAGCTTGGGAGATTCAGGCTGAACACCTAAGACTACTTTCATCAGACAGCATTCAAACAGATGCTCAGAGAGGTAACTCTGTCCTTGCAGGTTTTCAATAGTCAAATGGACAAAGCCACAGCTGATCTGACCTAGTGCTGGTAACAGTGCCACTTGCAGCAGCAGCATGGACTGAAGACCTCCGGATGTCCCTTCCCACCACTATTTATATGATTCTGTGAGTGACAGAGTGACGGAGCGCTGGAGCCTAAGGTGTTAGAATGGGACTTGGCATAGTTTTTAAAGTCTTGCGTGTTAAAACTAAGCCCCAGCCTGTGAATTGTACCCAGGAACCATTTGGGAGAATGCTGAGAGAGTTTGACTAAAGTCGCCACTAAAGAGTGCAGACCTGAATCTTTCTGTGGCAGCTGGCTTAGATCGCAGAGAATGTGCCAGGGAATTCTTCATTTATGGGTACAGATACTGCTTAAACTGTGGACATTTGCTACTCAAAGAAAAAGATGGCTTAGGTGTCCTGGACTAGGACCTGGTTAGAGCCGATGGCAGGAAGAGCTCAGTCCTGCTTAGGGAAAAGTCTGAGTGACCTAGGATCCAGACCAAGAACACTTAGAAATGTGGGACAGGGAATTTTGGCTGGTCTGAGCCACATCTAGGCCCCGTGTGGGAAGCACAATCAATCACTATCAGCTGTCTGACATAGGACCATACTTTAAAAGTCCAACTGTAATTGTCCCCTGCTTTGGCATGGGGATCTTAGGACCAGGCTCTCTCAGTTTTGAGCACAAATCCAGATGGGGAAAGGGGTAGAAAAGAGAAGGAATGAGACGCACCTTGAACTCCATTCCACGTAGCTCATGGCAATGGCCCGTGTGCCTGCAAGGTGATGTACCTGCCGGGGAGCTGGCAAGGTGAAGCAGCTACCAGTCTGTACAAACCAGCTGGAAGCAAGCACTGCATCCTTGTAACCGTGCCACCTGCCAGAGGATATGCCCACACTCATGCATTTTCCAGGAGGGAGCAGGAACCCCATCAGCAAGGCAGTGGCAGGACGATTTAGGCAACTTAGCTGAAGCTCCCTGCTTTGATCTGGTGCCAAACGCATAAACGGAGCCAAGGCAAGACTGGACAGTGTACAAAGGAGTGGGCAAACTCTGTGGATGCTGTAGTGATTTCAGCCATGCTAACACAGAGTATAGTATTCCCCAAGCCAATACTACGTGGCTCAGGTACAGCAATAATGTAATTCCAAGATGAATGAACTCATCTTGTTAGAAAAAGCAACTTCACCCTATGCCTAGGCAACAGGCACGCTTATGAGGGACAAATCACAGCACAAAGGATAAACGCCACATGCTGTCCTGCACATACTTGAGGGCATTCTGCCCCTTCTTAGCTGCAAACTCTGCCTCAAGCAAGCAAAGGCAGAAACAACACCACAGCGGCAATCCCATCCTTATTGAGTTCAGCAGCTGGTTCTAGAGCATGTGGCTAAGAAAGCTGCCTGGGATAAAGACACATACCTGAGACACATATATTGGGAGGAAGGACACTGCTTGCTGTCACTTGATACGGCAAGAAACTTGGTTGGAAGCATTCAGAAGATAGAAGATACTTTGTGATCAGACCCTCTTCCCCATGTGCTGGACTTCAGGTCCCAGTTGACTGGCAGCTAGCAAATGTTATTCCAATTTTCAAGAAGGGCAAGAAAGAAGACCCCGATAATTACAGGCCTCCCAGTTTCACTCTGGTGCCTGGTAAAATTATGGAGATTATTCCAGGAGTTTTTGAAAAAGACTTGCAAGACAATGCAGTCTGCATGGGTTCACGAAGGGAAAGTCATTCCTTACTAACTTAACATGGCAAGGCTACCTGTCTAGTGGACAAAGGGAAGGCAGCAGATGTGGGGGTTTTTTGGATTTTAGCAAAGCTTTTGATACTGTCTCTCACAGTATCCTTCTGTACGGTGTCCAGCATAAGCTACACATGTACACAATACAATGGGTGAACAATTGGCTGAAGGGTCAGGCTCAAAGGGTTATAGTAAATGGGGTTACATCAGGCTGATGGCCAGTCACTAGTGGTGTTCCCCAGCGCTCAATTTTAGAGCCAGTTCTCTTCAAAGCTTTTATCAATGACCTAGACACAGGAGTCAAATGCACACTAAACTTGCTGACAATACTAAATTAGGAGGAGCTGTTGATTCCCTCGAGGGGACAGAGGCCTTACAGAGATCTTCATAGATCAGCATGCTGGGCAACCACCAACCATATGAAATTTAACAAGAACAAATGCCAGATGCTGCACCTGGAATGGTTCAATCCTGAACGTATGTATAGAGTGGGAGACAAGAGGCTGGAGTGCAACCCTGCAGGAAGGGATCTGGGCATTTTGGTTGATGGTGAGCTCCGCGAGTCAGCCACTTGCCCTGGCAGGCAAAAGGGCTAATGGTATCCTGGGGTGCATTAGGCACAGTATAGCTAACTGGTCAAAACCCAGCACTGGTCCAGCCTCACCTCGAGTACTGTGTGCACTTTTGGGCCCCACAATATAAGGATCTAAAAATATTAGAATGTGTCCAAAGGAGGGCAACAAAGATGGTGAAAGAAGGCATGACTTAGGAGGAGCAGCCGAGGATACCAGGTTTGTTCAGGTTAGAGGAGACGGAAGGGTGACCTCACTGCTGCCTATAACTCCATCACGAGGGGAAGCAGAGAGGGAGGTGCTTTGGTGTCCAGCAATAGGATATGAGAGAATGGCTTAAAGCTCCATCAGGGGAAGTTCAGATCGGGTATTAGGAAAAAGTTCTTCACTGACAGTGTGGTCAAGCTCTCCAGGGAAGTGGTCATGGCCCCAAGCCTTTCTCTGTTCAAGACATGTTTAGACAACACTCTTATCCATGTTTTAACTTTTAGGTTGCCCTGTGTACAGTGAGGAGTTGGACTCAATAATCCTTGTGGGTCCCTTCCAACTCAGGATATTCTATGTTTCTGTGAAATCTCAAAGTCCTAAATCTAGTATAGGGCAGCACAGTGAGACAGGGAAAAAGCTAGCCCCTGAAGCAGGCAAGATTTTGCCTTTGAAACCCAAGCACAGAAGAGAGCTTAGGCAGTGCAGGAAGACTTCTCCTATGCTTTTGGCCAGGAAAGCAGGGGGGAAAAAAAGGTGTAAGAATAGAGGTCAGGACACAGTACATACATGCTGCTGTGACATGGGAAAGCAGGTAAACCTATGCTCATCTCTAGCATCTATAGGCAGCTAAGAAACTGGCCCTGGTCACCCATGCAGCTATATGAGCATCCACACCTGCTCATCCTCTCCCTACCCTGCAATCTCTCCCATTGCACCTTTCCCCACAACATTCTAACTCTGCCTTCAACCAAATAAAAGCTCTGTTCCACCTCCCCCTATGGAAAATTACCTCTTTCTCCACACTAAGCACACTTACACACAGTATAAATTTTGGGCGTTTTAATTTTTACAAATGTTTGAAAAAATCACTGAGCAGACAGTGACACAAATAGACATTCCAGCAGTGACGGGCACCCAATGAATCACATTTTCCTAAACTGAGTCCCAGGTTCTTTTGGGATCAAGAGTGAAAGAGAAACAATATTTACTAGAAAAAAAGCCTGGTGCTGATGGCAGCAGAACTCCTTCGCTTGGCCAAAAAAATATTCTGATTTTACCCTACAGAAATCTAAAGACTGATGAAGGTTAGAGCTGAATTACTATATCCACATGGGTTAATACCCCCTCCCCAAATTTAACTGGTGTGGTGAGGAAGGTATTACAGCTGCCTAGTGGCAGAGCCCAATCTGGATCACCACAGATGGAACAGGGGCATGAGAACCAAATCTGGCTACTGGATTAACAACTTCAAAGTGAGGGCAAACAATGCTAGTGGAGGGAGTTCAAAGTTCCTCACTCATATCTTCTGCTGGTCAGTGCCGGTGGTTCTAGGAGGCTTTAGTTTCTTTCATTTCTTCCCTTGTTTGAGTAGCAGACTGTCACTGAAAGGGAGACAGGTGAGTCATTAGTCCAGAAAGCACAAGCAAAACTGAACCAGACCTTCACTACAGACTTGGGGGTGTGGGGTGTCACACCTAAAGGATCTGGACTTCAAGTCCTTCCTACTAGGTACTTTTTTCAAAGCCCCTTAGGCCTTCTGGGATGAGTAAGACCGAATGTGGTCAGAGGGAAGGAAGAAGGATTTTACAATCAGAGATCCCACAGAAAGAAACCACCTCTGGCTTCCCTTTGTGATTCTAAGAAATCTAAGCTTTTAGCTGCATGCTATAAGCCCAGCTGGCACTGCCTTGTCCAGTACACACTGGACAGATTAGGCAAAGCCACGACATTCCTGCCAGCTCTGAAAGCAGGGAATGGGGTTTTCCAGCATGGACTGGAAAGCTTCTGGAGAATAACAAGAGCATCTTTCCTAGAGATCGTTACCCCAAAGCAACACAAATTCCTACACTCATCTGTCTTCTTACAGCCCTCTTTGCCACAAATGCAGGATGCCCTGTATACATGGGATGGATCAGAGCACGTTCCTCAGTTACTCCTGCTCTCCCCATGCAAAGTTCCTTATGGACACACACAGAGCTCCAATTACTGAGTATGGCCTACTTGATGTAGAACTTGGTGTGGCCCCGGCAAAGAAGGGCTTCAAACTTCACATCACAAATAGGAACTGAGGTAGAGATAGAAAAAACTTCCTGTGGCCAGAAAGGCCCAAGCCAGAAACATCCCAAGCATCAGGGAAACATCAACATCCTTGTTCCTAGTACTAACAAAAGGATCAAAATAAACAGTGCCTTACCTTCCTCTGTGTGTCAGGAGATGCAGTAAAGGCCGGGGCGGTGGGGGGAAAGGAAGAAAACCAAGAGTAAATTGATTAGATTTAACAAAAATCTCTATTTCCACAATAAGTAAGACTGCTCCCTACTTGGCTGTGTCCTCTGGCATCAGGATCCTCTCAGAGAAAAGAACCTGAGAGAGCTCCAGAAAGGGGACCAGCTTCACAAGTAGGGTGCAGATAAATCCACCCACAACAGCTATCTGGCCCCTTTACCTGGTGAATCCCTCATCCTGCAGGTTCAATACCAAGTTATCTGCTGTGAGATACACGCGGTTTTGTGAGCCAGCAATCTGAAAAAGAAATCCATTACAGAGATGGCATAAAGGACAAGAATATAAACGCACATGGAAGAACAGCACTAATGAAGAATCTATCTCCTCCTGCAGATACAACAATCATTTGTATTCACCTAAGATCTTGGTTAAATCAATGCAATTCACCAAAACAAGTCTGTAACTTCCTGACTTCCTATCCCAGTGCCATCAGACTTTTTATAGTAAGTGCTCATTCTGTCTCCCTGTCAGACAGACCTTCGATCCCATGCTTAGCTGTCCCCTTTTCTCAGCCTGCAGTAAACCAGGAGCTTTTGGTGGCTGCAGCTGGGCATTGGGATCTGATGTGGATCTGGCCTTGTCACATGGAAGGCATGAACTCCTAGCCTCACATCTAATTGCCAATCATTGCAAGCTAATCTTAAGCTCTATTTGGGCAGGAACAAAGATAAGGACAGGGCAGGTCACATTCGCCTTAAATTCATCATGTGGCCACTGGGCTGGGAGGACAGCACAAGGACTGCAGAAGGACAAGGAAATTCTGTGCCCCATTGCTCACCGTTTTTGAGATGTTCTGAGCAGCTCGGATCTTACGCAGCTTGATGTAGCCTGGATTCCTGCTAAGAGCTTCACCGAGGTACAGGGGAGCAAAAGTTAAGGAAAAACCTGCTATCAGAAGCCACCTACCCTCAAGGAATTCTTCCTAAGCCATATCATCAAACATCTTGGGGGAAAAAGCAATCTCTATCCCAATAACTTGGGCCTTTGGGCAGGGATATTTTTACTTCCCCAAATCAAAACAACATTGTGGATTATGGTCACACACAGCAAACAGAAGTTAAACCTTACAACACAGAAGCCAACTGTATGGGGAAAAAAATAAATGACAGGGATCTACTTGAAGCTATCATCTGATAATAGCCTCCTAAGCGTGAACCCAATGTGACAGACTCTCAGGACTGTCAAGCTCACAAAACGCATCCCACAAAATCTCCCAAAGCAGGATATCATCTTGGCAGCTGTAGCTTCCCCTTCAGCCTGAACAATCTTCTGCTTCTGCTCCTGCTTGGCCTTCTCCACCAGAAACTGTGCACGCTGTGCCTCCTGCTGGGCTGCGGAGAGAATGGCCAAAAGCATTGGAAGCAGATCCCACCTTCTGAGCCATCTGCCAGAACCCTACAGCTGAGGCCTGGGGGCTTCACTTCTGAAAGAACGGATAGCATTCTGGGGCGACACCCACAAGTAAGAAATGCATCTGAGTGTACTTCACTTTTTCTTAAATAAAATCAACAGCATCCAGACCCTCTAAATATAATCCGCATATTAAGTGATAAGAGTCCCAATATGAAGAGGAACCCTACAGTCTTGGGAACTTAGTCCCACTGATGGTCTATCCCATTAGCTATTACCCAAAGTTTTCTTAAAAGACTTGTGAAATAACCTGTTTGGCTCCATTACTAAGGAGGCAGAGATTTATAACTCTGTAGCTGTAACAATGCAAAAGCAGTGACAAGCTAGCCCAAATTCTGCTTCCTTGTTTTAACAATTCAATAAAAAGGCAAAGGCAATCCACTCTTTCCAGGCATAAATTGAACTCACCCACTTGCTTAGCCTCCACAGCTGCTGTGTATTCACGACTGAAACTGAGCTCTGTGATAGCCACATCATCCAGGATGAGGCTGAAATCCTTGGCTCTCTCTGTCAGTTCTCGTCTAATGAGCAGAGACACCTGAAATACAAATATAGCAAAAAGAGTACCAAACACAGACTGACTCTCACTTCCTGTGCATTTCAAAAGTGAAGCACAACTGCTCTTCACAGTTCATTCATATTGGGCCTGAGAGAAACATTACCTAAAACAAACATTGAATCATGAACATTAATACCATCTCTGAATGTCACCTCTAAATACTGCTGCATATCCATAGCCACATACAGCATTTTCAAAAGTAAATTACAGCTTATTTAGAGTTATTACTTAACTACACTATACAACTAATTTTACAAAAATAAAAACCTTCCTGAAAGTTTTTTTGCTTTCACATCCTATCACATCTAGTCCCACAGTTGCCACACATGTTTTGGCAATAAGTATTTCCTTGAATTTGCCAGCGTTGGCAGTTTGGCTGTCTCCTCATCCTTGTATTTACATTAAGAAAATAAAAATTACTACTCCGCACTGCTACACACTATAGACATATCACGTCTCTTAATTACTGTAGCTACTCATTTAGCATGGCTGCTCTGCTTTTTTTAGTCTTTTTTTAGATGAGTGTTGTTGGTAGACCTTTTTTTAATTTTTTTTTTTTATTCTACTAATTCCTGAGTTGCCTTTAACTTGCCAGTATCTTTTTCAGGCAAGCTGACAAAACCTGCACCAAATATCGACTTAAATAGAAATTACTACTACAGTATCATATCATTGACCAGTCTAACACTTGCTTTCACTTTTATTGCAGCTGTTTCTGAGCAGAATTCTAAAACAATGCCAGAATCCTTTACTGTGTGAACTGTGAGCATGTAACTATGTAAAATCACTTCATTTTCTTCTGATTATCAACTGCTTCAATACGCATCACTTTACAGTAATGAGTAAATGACAAGAAGGCAAATTCAATTCAGTTTGTTCAGGAATTTCAGAGATACCAAACTTTGCTTCCAATAAACCCAAATCCCTTGCAGACATTGTTTATTTGCTGTCACATCCTCCCTTTCTACGTTCCCTTTATACAAGATCATTAACAAATCCCTTCAGTGCACACCATGTGGCCTAGCACAAAACCCTGAAGTCCCTGTTCTGGATCAGTTCTTACAAGAAGACCTGGACACAGCTCTACTCTTTGCTTTTTTGTCAAGGATCAGCAACTAGTTAAGAGATGCTTTCTATTTCATGTTTCTGATAACTCTTTAGCAGTCTCATGCAGGATCTCCTCTAAAGCCTTTTAAAAGAAGATCAGCAACTTCTCTCTCCCTCAGATGCGATAGGCAACAAATGTTCTCAGAGTCCCTGGCAATCACATTATCACAACACAAACTTTCAAATATAGGCTTTTTAAAGCTAAATGTTTATTATTTTGCAACCCCTCCAGACTACCCTCTGATCTTTTTCTAAATACAAATATTTGCTATGCTTCTGTAGCATCCATTACTGAAAGTTTACTGCTTTGTTCACTGCTCACCCACTTTGCTTTTCAGATCCTTTAAAACTGTTTCATTTTCTCTGACAGCTATTCTGACATCCACGAAGGGACAGGTAATCATTTTTCCAAGCTGGTTCTACTGTTGCTTGTAGACTATGATGTAAATTAGTTCTCCCTCCCCCATCATTACATCATGGTGCATTTTTGCACTATATATACCAATGAATCCAGTTGTCTTCTCAGAAGCTAGTGGTACAGCCTCAGTGTTTGTATCTGTATTGGAATCAAACTGATCAACGTGATACAGTTCCACACCCTTTCCTTTTGGATGCACCATCTACCAACCTAATACATTCATCCTCCATCTGCTATAACATTCCCCATATGTACAGTTTAGTTGTTTCTTTGCAATCTGAGTGGAATTCTCTTCCAGAAGAGTTCACCTGGGCTCTCTGAGTGATGAGCTGGGAAGCATTAAACTTGGCTACCACGCTCTTGAGCACTTCATTAACGATGGAAGGCAGGACTCGCTCCTCATAGTCCAGGCCCAGGCGCTGGTACATGCTGGGCAGCTCTGCAGCATTGGGGCGTGTGAGAACACGCAGCGAAATGTTCACCATCTGCAAATCTGAAGAGGAGAAAAAGATATGAGCAAGGCCAGCACTGCAGGTGGACTCCTGTCCCACCCCAGAGGCGCCACCTGGGCCTCCTGCTCCGGCCTGCGGGGCCGCTCTCACCTTTAGAGCCGGTGGGGGAGGAGATTTTCCGTGGCCGGGCTCGAATGTCGTAGATAATGGGGTACTGGAACCAAGGGATCCTGCGAGGGGCGGGAGGCCCGTTACTAACGCGGGTGGATGGGGACCGGGCGGGCCGGGGCCGGGATCGGGGAGCTGGGCCTTACCTGAAGTGCAGCCCCTCGGCGAGGATGGTGTCCTGCTGGACGCCGCCAATGCGGTTGAAGAAGATGGCCCGCTGGCCACCTTCCACTGCGGGGAGAATGGGCACGGTCAGGGCGGGAGGCGGAGGAACCGGGCGCGGGGGGCCGGGGTACACTCACCGATGAAGACGGACTCGCGGACGCCGTAGGCCAGGGCGCCGGCGCCCAGCAGCAGCTTGAGGGCGGTGCCGACGCCGCGCGGCCCGGCCGGCAGCCGCCCCGCCAGATCCTTCAGGTTCTGCGCCATGGCCGCGCCGTGCCGCGCGCCCCGCCGGGAAGGACACCGGAAGCTGCCACTGTCAAGGCGCTCCGGCAGGAAACCGCGGCGCGGGAGGCGCCACCACCCCTTCCCGCCCCGCCGCCGCCTTCCGGCGGGGCCGCGCGGCCCTCCGGAAGTGGCTCTGGCCGGAGGGAGATAACGAGCGCGTCCCGGGCGCCATCTTGGGTGGCCGCCGCGGCCGGTGGGCGGGCTGGGGGCGGGGCGGGGGTGGTGCTCCCGGTGCCGCGCGGTGAGGCGGTAGTGAAATGGCGGCGTCCAGGCGGCCTCGTGAGGAGGAAGAAGAGGAGGTTGAAGGTGCTTTGCTGGAGGCGAAGCGGCCCCGCGGGCAACGGCGTCTGTTGGTGGTGCTGGAGGGGGCGAGTCTGGAGACCGTGAAGGTGCGGGCGGCGGGGAGGTCCTGCCGGGCCGATGACGGCCGCGGGCGCCCTTGCCCACCTGTCTGTACTTTGGCCGTAGGTGGGGAAGACGTTCGAGCTCCTCAACTGCGACAAGCACAAAGCGCTGCTGCTGCGGAACGGCCGGGACCCTGGGGAGGTGCGGCCTGACATTACCCACCAGGTACCGGCTGGGTCCGGGCGGCGTCTCTGCCAGCCCGGGCTGCCTGGGGCGGCGGTGGGGCTGCCCGGCAGTCGGCTTGGGGGAGGTTGTCCCTCAGGTCTGGGGGTCTGGTTTGTGACCTTGGAACGGGGGTGCGTTTGGCCTTACCTACTGTGCTCGTGGTTTGTTAGTAATCGCCTTTATTTGCATATAGGATTGCTTTCTCTCAGCTTTACGGCTCACGGGGCCAGATGAGCTCCTTTCTGCCTCAACATCAGTCCCTTCTGCATTCATGAGGCCTAACCCTCACGTTTTCCAAGAGCCCTCTCTCTTGTGCCTTTTCTATTCACCTACTGTGTGTTTTTCTATTTCAGAGTCTCCTGATGCTCATGGACAGCCCACTGAATCGGGCTGGTCTCCTGCAGGTTTATATCCATACCCAGAAGAATGTTCTAATTGAAGTCAATCCCCAAACCAGAATCCCAAGAACTTTTGATCGATTCTGTGGTCTTATGGGTAAGTGGTTCAAACTTTATACCGGCCACAAAATAACGCAGGAAGGTGGTTAGGAGGGGAAGAATTTTGGGAAGAGTTGAAAAGTTGCACCAACCTTAAAAATGCAAGAGTCAGAAAAGAGCAGAGAAACGAAAGCATCGGTTGGTGAGTTCCAGGATGCATAGGTCAACTATGTGTTCCTTAGCACAGTGGGGGAGTGCCAACATGAGACTGTGCTAGCAGCAAAATAACTCGCTGATCAGTGTTTCTTAGGACTGCTTTAGAAGATGCTGGGAGCTCTAAAGATGGACTTTTTGTCTACTTTAGCTCTGATCACCAGATAGAGGATAGGATTCCTCTGGCAAAAGAACAGACAGCTTAACTAATTTTCTTCTCTTGTCAGTTCAGTTGCTGCATAAGCTCAGTGTTCGCGCAGCTGATGGGCCTCAGAAATTGTTGAAGGTAAACATTCTTTAACTGTTCATAGGTAATGTTACAACATTCCTCCTTTGCAGCTAGTGATTTAGGGAGTATTTTTTTTTTTTTTTTTGTACAAACCATGTACTTAGCTATGTGGCAAGGCCTCTTACCTCTATGTGCCTACTAACTTTCTGCTTTCTGTAGGTGATTAAAAATCCAGTCAGTGATCATCTCCCTGTGGGCTCTATGAAGATAGGTACCTCTTTTGCAGTTCCAAAGGTGTCAGATCTGCGTGAACTGGTTCCTGCAGCGGAGCCAGTTGCCATTGTTGTGGGAGCTTTTGCCCATGGTTCGGTAAGTGCATGCGTCCCTTACTTGGAGTTGTAAAAATGTTTATCAAGATAGATTTCAGTCTTGTTCTGAGTATGGGGTTTTCTTCTTCTCTCTTTTTTTTTTTTTTGCTTGGTGTCCCCTGTTCCAACCCCCCCTTTTTTCCCCCCCCTGGGTAGGCTTGTCAAAAAAAAAAAAAAAAAAAGGCCCAACACTGCAATGCTTGGGACGTTTTTCTCCCTCCCAAAAGAGGGCACTAGTGAGGGCTAGCAGTTGTTCTGCTGTGTTTTATTATGGCTATGTTCAACCTTGGAGAAATACTGTGCCTCTCCAACCAATGGAGATGGATGGGACTAAGTGAAAACTTGCAGCTTGATTTTTGTGGTGGGTTTTTTTTTTTTTTAATCCCCTCTTTTTTTTCCTCTTCCCCCAGGTCAATGTTGACTATACCGAAAAGATGGTCTCCATCAGCAACTACCCCCTCTCTGCTGCCCTGACTTGTGCTAAAATTACTACTGCCTTTGAGGAAGTCTGGGGAGTAGTATGAGCTTCTGCTGTTACTGCTGTCATCAGGGATTCCTATACAATGACTCCACATTCTGGAAAGGCTCTTTTACTTAGCTATGGACCTGGAGGACTGGGCTCCTGGAAGGGAAAAGACTTCAATTTCATCCTTGCAGCTTCTGGAGCTTTAAATGGACTGCCCCACTGACCTTTTTTCCTCCTATTAAAGGTCATTTTTGATAACAGTGCTTGTGTATTTTACTTTCTCATGTTTAATACATGGGCAGGCCCTTCATAGCAGGGACTCAGCCCAAATCTGTCATGGAACTGAAATTCTTAGCTGTGCCCTGCTCACTATAGCTGAAGTTACTCAGTCCTGTAGAATCACCTTGCTCGGTGGTGTGTGACCGTTCACACTCCCACACCGAGGCACCCAAGAGGAAAGGAGCTGAAGCCGATATGAAAAAGACCAGGAGCAATTTTTATCTTGGATGACAAACGTAGAAAAGTCAGAAGGTGGCTCCAATCCAATACAGTGCCTGCGTTGAGTTTTACAATCGTCTGATATCAGCAGAGACACGAGTGTCCACTGGAGGGCGGCAGAGAGATAAGGCAACATACAGAAGGTGGAGGATGTGGAAGGAGGCTTACTCCATTCCCCTCCTTTCGGGTCTCTGACCCTGGGCTTTCTCTTTCCCCCTCCTCGCGTTGAAAAAAGTCATACTTCAACACAGCAAACTTGGCAGGTGATGCTTTGCTTCTGGAGTGTTAAATCAACTCCTACAAATGCACAGGTGGTACAATCTGAAAAAGAGAAAAGTACTAGATTTGTTTTGGTTGTTTTTATGTTTGCCTTTCACCTTTGGATGTAACATTGCTGCCCCGCTTTCCCTCCCAGTCCAAGTGTGAGATTCTGTCCACATAATACAGCCTTACCTTTTGGCTGTTATTCTGCTTTTTTTAGCTTTTCTTTTCGTGGCACAATTAATCTGCGAATGTAAGGCAACACCAGTAATAAGGTGAAGAACAACACATGGCCGAGGAAATAAATAGACCTGTATACCTATGAAGAGAAAGGCAGGGTTAGGGATCAGCAAGCAGCTTTGAGCCAAGAACATCTGAGACAGGATGGAGGGAAAAGGGTTGGTTGCATGGGTTGTCTGTTTGTAGCTACTAAATACCTTCATCCATTTGTCCCAGGTGAAAAGGCAAAATGGCACCAGAGAGTAACCCATGAACATCCAGTGGTTAGCCTGCTGCAGCACATAGAAGATGGGCTGCAAGGCAGTGATGGACGCCAAAGTGCTTAGGGGAGGACTGTCCCGAACAAGGTTTATGACCTAATTTAAAGAAAAAACAGAATTCTTCTCAGTTGATTACCCTATGGCTACGTATGCAGGCTCTGGGGCCAAAGTATCTATCCAGCTGTATAAAATGAATTTTAGTAAGCTGTTAGTCTAAAAAAGTAGTTAAGTACCCCATCCTGCTCAATGTTTTAATTAAGAAAAAAAAAAGTTGAAATACGGAATATTGTTCTCTCAGTACTGGGAGATTTAGCAGAGGCATTCAGATCATGTGCTTGTCCTCCAACCTTTCCAGCTGCCAAGCACTTCAGTTGTCCTCTACTCATATGCCAAGTTCTCCACTTTTCTTCCTATCAGCTTCTGCAATAAATTTATGGCTTGTCCATGCAGAAGCCAGCAGCCTACTGCACTCTTGAGAACAGAATGGTATCAAGTTTGAACACTAATTCCAAAGCGAGCAGCTATTTTTCATATTTAATCCAAGTAAAGCCTTCAGCGTGGCAGTTTCCAGACTCACGGGGAAAGGCTAACACAGGCCACCCCATTCTGGTAAGTCAGACAAAGCGCACCTGTCTTTCAACGATGACTATAAGCAACTCCATTTGAAAGCACACCAGGTAGCCAGAGTGCAGCCCATGCCAAATGGCCAGGAAGAACAGGGCCAGTGCCTGTGACAGCAGTTTGTTACCCAGGAACTTCAGACGCTTGAAGATGTAGCTAGAGCAGAAAAGAAACAAACTAAGTGCTTCTAGTTTATTGTCTGTCCTCCCCTCTCCATGTCAGAGGTGTGGGGCCCAGGGACCATATGCCTTTGCACACCCCTGAGGTGACAGAAACAGCAAGACAGCTCCCCTTACCAGGTGCCTCAGCCCTTGCCTTAAAGAAAACCCAGCTAATGGGGAGAAGTGGTTCATCCAACACTGTGCATAGAAATTAAGGTATTTTACAATTCAGTTGTGTGTCCTAGCAAGTGCTGAACCAAACCCCAGTTGAGTCATTGCATAGGGAGCATCAAGAGACATGACGTAGGGACCAGCTGTTAGAGCAGTTCTCTGGCTGTTTGACCAGGCAGGCCGAAGGGCTCGCTGTAGTCTCGTTCTAGCCTCTGCCCTCCTGCTGCCATTAACTGCTTGCCTATATTAATGAATTGCCCTTTTAGACTGAATTAAAAGATCTGTCTAACCCAGTAACCTGTTTCAAATGGGACAGCAGCAAAACATGGAAGAAAGAGTGTGAGAACTGGCAGATTCTTCCTCCAGTGCTCCCTTCTCAGCCTAGGATCTTCATTCTGTTGACACAGACGTTACTGACACGTTACAGAAGGGGAATTTTGTCCTGCTCACCGGGCCACCCAAGCATTGGTGTTGATGTTGAAAGAAGCAATGGTCCCTGTGAACAAAGGTGTTGTCTCATACAGCCAGACCTTCATGTTGGCACAGGCATCCCACAAAGGCTTTCCATTCTGGTCCTTCCCATTGTACCCCAGACCAACAAGGATGCAGACACCTTCCTATGGAACAAGATTCACAAGAAAGATGAGAGGAAAACATTGCCCCTGGGTTTTTTTTGTTTTTTTTTTTTGAAAGGCAGAGCTGGGGAAGCTCCGACTCACTGTGTTGAGTGGAAAGCACCACTGCAGATGGAAAAAATGGAGTAAAAACTGCCTACTTTTTAGTTAGCTAGCCTTTGTTAACTTAAAGCAAACTAAACTGACCTGTATTTATCTCCAGAAATTTGGATTACTTCCATTTAGCACTAAGTCCAAAAGCATGCTAAGTAGCTGCAAAGGTGCTACCTTTGTTCATTTGTCTTTTGCTTCTGGAGCGACATCTAGACTTACCGTAACAAGCCAGCAGGTTACATACTTGTAGAGTATAATTTTGCCCCAGATCAATATGTAACCACAACGGAACCAGAAAGGCTTCTCCTGCAGAGATGAGAGTGAAATAGAATAAAAATAAAAAACAGTTGAGTGACAATAATGAGACAAAGTAGATGAGATCTCATCACTGTCTTTTTTTGTAATCTGATGCATGTGTTGAGACTGCTACATGGACTGGACTGCTAGGCTATTGGCTTATGCAAATTCACATATCATTCTCCTTCCTTTGGTAATATTTGGCTGTACTGAAATAGGTACTTTGGGAAGACCCTGGGATTAGCATAATCACTGCAGAAATTAAACCCTCATTTATTCATACTGACACAGAAACACTGATAATCTGCAGGTAACTTGTTAAGAGTTTTCTAAGAACGTCAAAGATTCTGGTAAGCCTTGCAAGTTACTCTAGTTCTTTGCATGTACTGGTTAAATGGAAGGTCATTAAGAGATCACAATATACATCTGTTCAGTCTCCAAAAACAACAGTAGCTTCTAAGATTAATTCTCTATTTGTAAAAGTTTTCATTTGTTTCAATTCAGCTTAACACATTCCTGTTCTGTATCAAATGGAATCCACATGACAGGCAGTAAAGCCAAATTAGTTGTGGAAAGGCTTATCACTAGTTGCTGACTGATCTTATTTTTAAATTGAGGCAAAACTGAAAAAAAATACACTCTTGTAGATCCAGTACGCTCCAGAGAAGTGGAATTCTTCCACACCCGAGAACTGTCAAATGGATACATACCATGTAATCATCTGAGATGAGGTATTCATCAGAGATGTACAGGCTTGACAAGGTATAGGTTACTAGAAACAAGAGACCCAAACTCAGGCGTTTGACAGCAGGCACAAAACTGAGAAAGAAAAATACGAAGGTAAACAAAAAGCCTTGGAAAGAGATCATCAAACTCATAATTTTAAAAACAGAAGTGGAGAAGAGGAGGTAGGGGAGACAGCAATAGGGAGTCACCACGTTCCACTGCAGCAGATGCCTCCGTTTGGAAACTGGGATGCCAACGTTACCAGGTTGGGACCGAGTCTGTACTAAAGATGTCAAATGGTTGTCAACATTCATGCCCTGGAACAATGCTAGAACATTAAGCAGAGAATCATGAGCAACTTTTGAAAGACTGCCTTGTCTTATAAATCACTTTTGGTCATGCTACTTCAGTGTCCAGGTAAAAAGGCACTCTGCTGCAGGGAACATGTGGAGGCTTCAGCATTCTGGGATCTTAGGAAGACGAGGAGCTAAGTGGCTTTTTATTACCTATTGGGTCTCTGGCCTTGAACGTCAGTCATCTCTCCCCTTGCCAGTTTCTGATAGTCTGTCATGGAGAACTGAGGCCCCACCATGAAGGCACCATAGAAATAGGAGAATCCTGAGACCTCCAGCAAGGTAGGAACTCCCCGGACAGCAAATCGCCGCTGCTCAGGGGTCAGGAACTCCTGCACCAAAGGGAGTGGCATTAACATCATCCTAGGGGATCTCATACTAGCTCTGGATTTTATGTTCTCAGCCTACCTCCTTAATGGTCTCAGTTCTTGTTCTCCATGTACATGGAACTTTCCACTTTGTATTTCATGCCCATTCCTCTCCCCAGCCCTCTCTGTCCCCACCCCTTCTAAACAGCAACAAGATCCAATGGTTGAGACCAGTTGCATAGATCTCTGCTCCAAAATCAGCTCAAAACAAGGAAGGGATCCATTGACATGCATCCCCAACAGCATAGTAAAAGCACTGTAACTGACCTCTACCAGTCCCTGACTGCAATTGCATGTACTCTCCCAAGACCTTATTGTCCTGCAATTCCTACTTCTCAATGCAAGAATTCATCATCTTTAAATACTTGAAATTTCAGCTTAGGAAATTTCAGCTCAACCTTGTTTTCTTGCAGTCAGCAGTGATTCCATGGATGCTACAGACTGGGTCAGGCCCCAAACAGGAGATGGGGAATGCAGATATTAGAAACAGAATTAAGAGACTTAGCAAGTGTTCTGTCCTTTCCCACACACTGTGATGTGTGACTTCTCTCACTGTTTCAACTCGTCTAAAAACAGGGCCCTAACAAATGGCAGAGGGCAACCATTCACAAGGATATGGTAAGACTAAACAAAGGAAAGGAAGATGGGAACTGAGAACCAGTGCTGATGGTCTGCAAGTTAAAGGTACACTACCCACAACACACACAAGCGTTAGGGATCAAGAATCTAAAGCAACAGATTTGGGGGAAGGAGATGGGGAATTTGGAAGGGGGCAGAATAGTATTTTGACGTGGTTGAAACAACTGTTGTCCATCTCTAATCACTACTGTCTCTGTTCCAAATTATTTCTTTCCACTCCAGAATTCAGTGCCCTCAGACACTCAGAGATGCTCCCCTCTCAACTACGGCTTTTACCAAACAATGAACGCAGCTTGCTAACTTGCATCCTTTGAACTCGATTTTCTGACCTCTAGCTTACATGGAAGAGGGAAGGAGGAACGAAGGAGAAATGGTGTCTTACTCACCGGATCTTTTCCTCCATCATAGTAATCGATGGCCAGACCTAGAGGTGAGAAACAACTATTTGAAGCCCTATGATGGGCTGGTTGGGCTGAACAAGCAGCCCTCTCTTCCCTGAGGCACGGCTTGCAGAGTGAAAGAGATAGGAAGGTGTCACTCACCAATCAACTTGAGCGTCAAGACACAATGTGGCATTGTCCACTTGATGTCATAATGCTCTGTGGCTGTGAAGTAATATCCAGCCATAAGGTACGTCTGAAAGAAACCATTGTTTGGGTTATTCAAACTAATTCCACCAGCTGGTTTTGATCTGTCTCCACTTTTCCACCCACGGTTGCTACTGGGAAGTGCAAAACTGAACAGAGGGCTCCTTTCTACAAACTGATACAGTAAGAAAGAGAGTTTTACCATCTGAAAGAAGAACGTGGTGAAGACGGCAGTGATTGTGCGACCCATTAGTCTCAGTATGAGGAACTGGATTAGGACACATAGCAGGGAATGAAAAAACTGCATCCCTGTGGAGGGGGGAAAGAGAGAGAGATATGAAGTAGAAATGACATTTTCCCATTGTAGGTTCTCCCAAACCACAGCATGCCCTGGACCAGGCAGCTCTCTCTTCCCAAACTCATCTTACCAAAATTGAAGTAAGCAATTGAGAGTCCTGTGAACACATTGTAGAGATGAATGAGGTAGGTCTCCTTCTGGAAGAGGAAATAGCGCTGGAACAAGGCAAAAGGATATCCTGAATAGAGGAGGGAAAAAAACCCCCATGAAAGAGTTGTAAATTAGTGTAGACAAGCATTTGTAATGGTCCAGATCATAGCTTTCTTGAACATGTTATTAGGAACATGTACTTTACATAGATATATCATCAACACATTATCAATGGTATACATTCCTGTTATTGTATTTCCATCTCGGGAGATAGATGCCAAATTAATTACTCTGTATATTACACAGAAGAAAATACTTTAACAGGAACATAATTATATCAAAGTTGACACTGACGTGCAAGAAATTCCAAAATTACAGTTTCTCAATACATTAGATGGATAACGCTGAAATACATGAAATAGACTTTAGTCTCTCATTCATTTCCAAATTCTGTGGCAAATACAGTGAATGTGGCAAGAAACTAGATTTTTAGAAAAAAACCCAAAAACAAACGGGGGTGGGGTGGAGAATTTTATGGTTGTCCTAAACCTATTACATTGTCCTAAAAAATTCAATCCCTGCTCCCACCTCAATGAGTTCTTACATGATGCTGACCAGCTTTAATCCCAGAGTTCCTCAAGTCACCTCCAGCAGCATCCGCTTTCTTTTCTAACTCTCCAACTTCAGATTTGCATCCGATTTGTGAACTACTGGGCACACAAAGCGGTAACTAAAGTCCACTGGGACTACGTGTGTGCTATTTTTGAAAAAATCAAAGTCAGAAGCATTTCATATGGAGCAGCTAAGATAAGTGGAAGGAGTTTTTTCCTTGCATTTTCTGCATGTTAGCTCCCAGTCTAACTTAGGAATGCTGCCAGATTATTCATCTGTGGCTCTAGTGAGAAGCAAACATTTGTGAAGCACTCTGGTAGTACGGTGAGAAGGGCTATACAGAAACCCATGAGTAAATTAAATTCTGTGGTCTAGGTGAGGTTCACATAGCACACAGTAAACATTGCCACATATAAGACAATAAATATATTATGTTTTAATACATGTTGTCACAGGAAGCGTTGTCCATCTCATGAGTATGTGAAGTCTGTTCACGCAACTAGTGTTTCTAAGGCATATGCACAACGAGCTGAATTGGGATAGCAGAAGCAACTGGCATTTTGTAACTTGATTGCTTTACTTTGCAAGCTTGTGTTCTTTTATCCTGATTCAAAACAAAACAAAAACATCTCTTCTACAAAAGAAAAAAGGAAATTCATCACATACCACAATACTGGCATCCACATTGCTTATTAGCCTAGCTGAAATCTGTAGCAGTGGATAGATCTCTGCTACTTGCACTAATGGAATAACAGTAGCAGTAGGTAGTCATGTTTTACTTGCACTAATGGAATAACAGTAGCAGTAGGTAGTCATGTTTTATATGGTGCAGTAATAAAAGGTGATGAAATGCACATTTTGCCAAGAAGTGTTTGATGGATGGAAGGTTTCCAATAAGCAAGGCCACATCTCGTCACTACTGTGTGAGGAAATGAGAAACTCTGTCATGTTATGTAAAATACATGTCTTGCAGTCTGTCAGTGCTAGTAGAGTGAGGCATGACTGGAGCCGTTTTAAGGTTCTTTCTGTCTCCCCAAATCCCTTGGGAGGGAGTCCTAGAGTTTGGGACTTTTGGGCTCCCTTCTACATCCCAGACGGCGGCATGCTCTACTGAGCCCAGGTGTGTACCTGCTGCTTCTACAGACCGAGCTGCTGCTTCCCATTTCCTCAGCCTCTCACCACCCCTCTCTCGGTCTTCCCTCCCTCCTTGTTCCTGTTCCTTCCTCCTTTTGTGTCCCATGCTGGTCTCCACACCACAGGCTGCCTTCTCGGTCTGAGTGGCCGGCCAGCCCCACATACCATGGCCCTTTGCTCGCAAAGCCTGGCAACCTTGCTCCCGCACACTCATCCAGCTCGCTCTTCCCTTCACAGCGGCTCCAAATTCCCCTACAAAATGCCTTACCCAAACCGCCCCTTTCCTTTCCTGCTCCCTCATGTTTTTTACACTGCCTTCTTTTCGTTAGCTGGCATGCGCCTCTGTCCCACTTCCCCTATTTCTTCCCTGAATGCCAGCTGAGGGGGAAAGAAGGAATCGGCAAAGAGAGCTCATCACACAGGCTCTCTGGGGATATAAGAGTAACTCAAAGAATCAGAACAATTCACATGATTTAAAAAAAAAAAAAAAAAGTAGTATTGTCTACCAGCCTTATACTCGGAAACATACAGACTAGATTCTTCTCTCACTTGTCAATTTTTCTGATGAAGTTTAATAAACATATTAACAACTGACAACAGATTTGTGAAATGGAAAGTGGTTAAAAAATATAAAGCATTACCATCAGTTTAGATAAAAAGTTAAAATGCTGAGATTTACCGTGGAAAAATGTTTCCCCCTTTTGAGCAAGGGGGAGGAAGATCTGATCAGAAGTACAGGCAAAGCACAATTTATTGCTGTTCATTGACACAGTTTTAAGACTACATTTTCAAGGATTTCCCACTCTCTCAAAAATCAGTACAATCTTGCAAAACATTCAATTTTCATCAGAAAAAAAAATAAATTAGTTTTGGCTCCAGCCATTGCTGTACACAGAATTAAATTACGACTGAATACTATAATGCACCTCAAGTTTCTAAAAGCCAGAAATTTTATCTATTTTCTCCCATCCCCAGTTAGTGTTCCTACTCTTTAAAAGACCTGTCTCACTTGTCACACATACTCCTTTTTAGCTCTATACAGGAGATCATATCATGGTTTGGGTAATGCTGAAGAAGGAAGCATTATGAGCCCTTGCAAACAGAGAGCTACTAGTATGCAGAGCATGTATGTTTTTAGAAAGCCACAAATTTAAATCCCGGTCTTGTACTACATGGTGCTGTTCCAGTTCAAAAGTCACAACATCAGCTTAAATTCTTCTGATATCCAGAGCAACTTGCTAGTACTCTGGACTGCAATTTAGTTACAGTTTTGCTGCATGCAAGGTAGTTTTCTCAGTTTTACAACTGGGCCAGTTCCACAGTGCAGATACAAACTTTAACCCCCAAATGGCAGTGGATACCAAATATCAATGGCCATCCTGCTGAGGCCTGTGCATTTTTGAACACTGATAAACTATCTGTTAAATAACACACTATTCCTACCAGTAACAACGGCAGTACTCCCACCCCACTACGGTGTTCCTGAAGCAGCCTGAATTAGCACAGCAAAAGCCGGAGAGCAGTTTTTGAAGTTACCATTGCCACCTGGCAAGCTTGCTGTCACATTTGGATATGTCAGCGCTGCAGGATGCCATGCTGCTTTGCTTTTGCCATTCAGAAACAACAGGACTGGAGTCCTCTGCTCCTTGCTGCCAAGGGACCCTGCACAGCAGCTCCCAGTCTGCCAAACTCCTCCTTCACAGCTCCCTCAGGCAGAGCGGACCCAGGCAGGAAACCAGCTGTAACACTCCAGGAGAAAACAGAAGGTGATCTCCTCATCCGAGGTAATTCTCCTTCTTTATGCACCATGGAGTTGAAAAGCAGTCTGCACACAGAGTTGATTTTTGCCTCTAGAAATACTTTCTATAGAAGGGAATTAGCAATTGATTAAAAGGGGCAAATTAGCTGAGACATGCTGCTGCTGATAAATTCCTCCTTTTTTTTTTTCCTTCACAGGAACAAGAGGATGATCTCTGGTTAAGAGAACCCCGGTGCTGGAAGGAAAGGACAAAGTCAGCTTCTTCGCCACGGCCATTTGGGAGAGTAATGGGCCACTGCACAATGCCCAGGTTGTCCACCGATACAAGAATCTAATTGAGCAAAAGAAGTAAATGATCAAGAGGCTGGATTAAGCAGGAGGAAAGTTCTACTAATTCCAAGCAAAAATAGCACTGTCAAGTTTGCCATCTTCTGGAATGGGTGATTAAGATGCCTGTCTTTTTCCAGAGATAAAGCTGCAAATAAGAACACTAGAAACATTCTTTTTATCTCTGCTCCCTTTATTTTCCCTTTTATATGCATTAGCTTCGTTTCATCTTCAAGAGAGCAGATCAGAATATTTTTCCCTTTCGCTGATCAGTTAACTCCACCTTTGTTAACATCTAGTAGATCAATTGTCTCCATTTTCTTACTAGAATGCTAAAACTAAAAGGAAAGGGACAACAAGAAAATGACATGTTAAAATATAAGCCTTACCTAATATTTTGACTTCAAAGATATTCTCTTTCTGTCTATAACACTGCAACAGTCCCACACCTTGTTTAACAGTGGCTGCATATACATGAGTATTTTAATTCAGCTCAGGAGTGTACTTTTGAAGTCCACTTCCAGTGCTTTAGTTTGCATAGCAGAACTGTCTCAAAGCATGTGAACAGGACTCTTCTCAGATGAAACAGAACTGAAAATGCACTCCAATGGGTGCTCAGTTTGTACGACCGGACTGAAGCAAATCCCAAGTAAATGCCCAAAACCCAGGTAGTGAGGACATCAGGTACTGTACACAAACTAGTCTGCTCTACAGATCTGCTCCTACTGTTACATTTTACTTGCTAATGTAGACACAGTCGGTGTGTACCATTACACAGCTCTCTTTTTTTTTAATTATTATTTAAGGAATAAGATGTATTTGAAGTACATGAGTACTCTGTGACAGGGCTGGTTTTAGCACCTGTGACAGGATGGTGCTGCCTCTTACAACTTCTCCCATCTCTCACCCATTGGAACCAGTTGTTTGCTGTCCCTTCAGTAAGGTTCTTGGTTGGCTGACCAGCCAGGCACTTGGTTTGGGATAACTCATCAGCTATGGGTGACCACAGGGAGAATTTCACTGAGCCTAAAATTCTTCAGGATGCAGAGAACAGGAATAAGCAGAGGATGTAAAACAAATTGTGAGAGGTAGAAGAGGAAGAAGTAAGACCACTTGCAAGCAAAGCAGCTGGTTTCTAGCACCTGTTCAGTAGGAACGTGTTAATTTCTGCAGGTCACTGCCCTGTCTGTAGATGAGGGAACACTTCTGCGGTGCTTTTCCTGGCAGGTCTGGGCAGATCAGCAGGGTCACTTCTGGCTCAGGGCTCTGAACAGTACATTGGCACCCCTCCATATTATGCAGCAGAACATGCCAGGTAGCTTGCAAGCCACTGTGTAATAGTATGGCCAGATAAATGTCCTTAATTCTTTGGGATCATACAGCTACACAAGAAATAAGATCAAGCTAAAGTTTTAAATACACAGTGCCACGAGGCCTTCTGTATCTTGGCATACACTTCGAGCAGTGACAGTGGGGAGAAATCTGTCTCACAGGAGGAGAAGAGCAGCAGCACAGAAACCTTCTTCTCTCCTTCACACCAGTGGAGGGGTTCCCTCCCTTCCTCCCCCGAGAGGCTAGGACAGCATTGGTTCAGACTGCTTACTCTGCCAACCAGAAAGTAACTCTGTAGGTACGGAGCTGAAACCATTGGTGTCCTCCATGCTGACCTAAAGACAGAGTTTCTTCTGGAGGAACACTGGGCCCTGGACCTCCTGAAGAATGCAAGGTAGAGTCTTTGTAAGAGAGAGAATGCAAATGTCTCAAAAGACATTTTCATATCATTGGCAGGCATTAGTGTACTAGACATACCAAAATATTTTAAATTACAGGGTCCAGAACTATGCTTTAAGCATTACTGCTGTTGATAATATCGTCACCAAATTGCAGCCTAATTTCTTCAAAGGTTGTTTATGCAAATTTTCACATATGGGCAGTCTGAAGTAAGTTTTTAATCTTGTACAATCTGAGTAATGGACTCTATTCTAGTTGTATGCTCTGCTTCAAAATTGCAGGATGTATAAAACGTGTCTCTGATTTAAATACAAAGCTGTGACTAAAAACCCCATCATGTACTCAGCAGTGTGCTGTTAAAATCTCCACTTGGTCTCTGAGAAAATGTGGTGCCCTTTAGGACTATTCCAGTTTCTGTTCTTGGTTGCTCTTCCTTCCTCCTTCTCTCATTCTCCCCTGTATTTAATTTTTTTTCAGTAGTGGCAGAATTTTAACAGTTTAAAATGACCTCTTTTGGTTATTTCAGATCACGACTACGTGAATACTCTTATTCAGAATCAAGAGAGTCCATTCAGACTATTTTTTCAACAATAATACAGCTTTCTCCAGAAATTGATGTAAGAAGTTGCAAAGCCCTTTGCGATTCTTCCTTTTTTTCAGAGAGTTATTTTTACTAGTTTCTGGTGATCTCTTGAACAGTGAAACCCTAGAAACAGTTGTCACAGTAGAACTGCATAGTTTAAATGGTGAACTGCATCACAGAGGCAGAAATAAGCAACAACTTTTTCATCCATCTTTGGAACAGAGTAATAGAGAAATAATTCAGCAGTATTAGCTGCAGCCAAAAAAAAAATTTTTCTTCCTGAATCTATGCAAACACCTGAAATGGAGGGAGCGAAGGAAAAGCCATACTTTGCCTGTCCTAATGCCATTTCCAGCTTTTAGAAATGCCTTTCATTTATACCCCAGGCCATCCTATGAAGTGGTCATCGGCACTAGTTGCATTACCACCAGGCTTAAGGCTTTCAGTCACATTAAAAGGATTGCAAGCTAAGCTGCAATTAAATGAACATTTCTTTTCACATTAGTGCTGGGTTAAGGAGCGCTTCTCACTTTGCTCTCATGTTGCTCTGGAGTTGTGCTTGGCAATTCCTTTTAATGTAATGGCATAATGCTTTACTACCCATCCATTAAGCAGGAAAGCTGGAGTCAATCCCCTCTGCCTGAGTGGTTCAATCTACATGACCTGCAAGAGTACCAAACTAGAGGCGAGGCTTTTATGCATGCCTTTAAGCCTTCCATCTGAAGTTATGCCTTCAATTGCATGTAATTAAGAGATACTGAGTGAGGGAGAAAGGACAAGGAAAGGTGCAGCTCTAGCCTCCTGGTTTGGTATACATTTCAGGTATGAAGGGGGAAGATGTGAGTCAGTTCCCAGTCCCTGATCCCCAGACTTTTAATACAAATGAAAAAGATCCATTAAGACTTTATGCAAAATAGTCAGTGGCCCACATCAGGAAGGGACACTGTGCCACCTCAGTGGCTCAGTGCCAACACTGTTAGTGGAATATTTGTAATGACACGCATGAATCTCAGACTTAACGAATCTACTGACTGCAGTGGGCATCTCTTCTTATCATTAAGATGGTAATTATCTGCTGTTAATTTCAAAGAAATAAGTGGTTTTGCTCACCCATAGGACATGAAGCAGGAAACAGTCTTCCAATGTCGTGTTCTAGGTTATTGCTAGTGAGAAGGAACCCTGAGAGTACGTTCAAGGTGTACTCTGCAGAAGCATCACACTACTGTAAGTGTCTGCCTCCACACATGCTTTCTAACACCTTTTCTGCATCAGCACTTGTTAGACTAGTCCCTTGGTTGGTTGACTAACCTGGTAGTAAACTATCTGCTTTTTCTGGTTTAGGTTTCTGTCAGGCAAGTAAATTCTGATCACAGAGACAGACATGGGAGAATGGAAAGCAGGACTTTTCCCATTCAGCTGTGGGGAGCTGCTAGATTAATTCACACTGATTTATGTCCATGTCCTGTATGTTTCCTATCACTTTCTTCTTCATAGAAGAAGTTTGGTTTAATGAACTTCTAAGTTAAGTTCAAAATGACAGTCAGTTCAACTCCTTACACCTACCCTTGACGTGAAGCATGTTTTGGTTCAATTGGATCTTACATATCATAGATTAAACCAGGCAGAAACAAGTCTGGTCCAGACCACAGTTACGAAGTGACACAACTTTTCTTGCATCTCTTTTTAAAAATTATACTTCTAGTTAGTCAGAGGAACTTTATTTTGACAGATCACACAGTAGCAGCTGTACCCCTTCAAATATACTTTTAGGTTCAGAGAAAAGCTGCTAGGTGACTACACCACCAAAAGCTTTCAAAAGCCAAAGTTTCATTGGGCATCTGCAGAGATTTATGTAGATAGCATGTATACATACATTTGAATTAATGTTTTGGGAGCTATAACCTCTCCCTCAATTGTCAGCCCACATCGTAACTCTAGCCCTGCCTTAACCATTTTACATGTGACTTAACTATCTCATGTTTAGATAAGCATAAGAAGCATGTGTTTCGCAACATGCTTCGCGTTGCAGGTGGAGCACACCACAACATCCCAGGTCTTCTGGCCACTTAGCTAGCACGCTTTGCTCACCCTACCTGGTAGTCCCCATGATGGCATGCCACTTCCACAAAGTTCCGTGACTGCTGCAGACACTAATAACGTCTCTTGGCAGAGACCTCCCTACACTTGGACAGGGCAACATCTCAGAAGGGCTGCGGAGATTCCAAAGCATACACCCCTCCCGACACCTGCTCGTAGGGAATTTGATGCACATACAGCACCTGGCACTCATGCAAAGACAGCGGGGCAATTCCCAACAAAGTTCTTGTGCCCAAAGCACTACTCAGGACACAGACCCGAACTGGACTCGTTCCGTAGCACGCCAAGCGCCAGCACCACGGCCACCAGCTCCGCAGGTCTCAAAGCCCGGCTCTCCTCGCAGCCTCGGAGGCGGGGGGTGCCTGCATCCCTTCCACAGGCAGCCTGCCGGGACCGCACCCCCACCTCCCTGCGGGGAAACCCACCGGCTCGCCCGCCCCGCTCCACCGGGAGAGCCGGAGGGTCGCCCCGGGCTCCCACCCCGACAGCTGCTGCGAGGCACGTCCCGAACTCCCCGCCGCGCCACACGCAGGCCACCCTCTACCGGCCGCGCCGGGGCGGGCCGTGCCGGGGCGGGGCCGGTGGAGGCGGGGGGCTCGCCCGCCGGCTCCGCGCCCACACGTGGCCTGGCACGGCGGTGCTGAAACAGGTGCGGCTCCGCGCCGGCAAGGCGCTGCCCGGCCCCGGCACAGCCCGGCGGCGGAGCGGCGGGATCGCTCGGCCCCACGGCGGGCGGGACGCCCTGCCCGGGGCGCCAGACCCGTCACGCCCCACCGCCGCGCCCTCCGCCCTCCCTTACCCATCAGGATGGACACGATGAGGCGCAGCGCCTGCTCTGACGAGCCCAGGGCCTCGGCCAGCTGGGCCAGGCCCCAGCCGGACCCTGCCACCGCCATCTTCTCCCCCGGCCGCCCCGCCGGCCGGTCGCTCCTCGAACCCGGCAGCGGCACCAGCCACCACAGCCCCCGCACAGTTCGCGGCCCCCTCCGCGCCCATTGGCTGCGCCGGGCCGGCCACGCCCCCATGGCGCCTCCGATTGGACAGCCGGTGGCAGCGGGGCAGGGCCCTGCGCTCAGTAAGGCAAAGGTTACCCCGCGAGTAGGCGGTGCCGCGGGGCTGTCCCCTCTAGCCAATGATTGGAGAAAGCGCTTCCGAGGGCGGGGCTCGGTCGGAGAGGGGGCGGGGCCAGACAGGCGAGGCGGAGCCCGCCTCCCCATTGGCTGTGGCGGGACAGGAGAGAGCCGGGCAGGGAGGGGTAGGGGACGGGGCGGGGCAGGGGTTATTCGTGGGCACGAGGCACGCGGGGAGGGAGGCGCGGGAGCAATGGTCGTGCTAGCGGGGCAGGGGCAGGGGCAGGGCTTAGGCCTAGGCCTAGGCCTCAGCCTTAGCCTCAGCCTCAGCGTGGGGCATCACTCTCCTGGCTGGGGATAATGCACGCTACTGAGTGTCCCTGGTGCCGCCGGGTCTTGCCATCCCGGTGGCTTCTGGAGGACAGACGGTGACTTCTTGGCTCTTATGGCCCAGAGGGACCTGCTTCCCATACCAGGCATTATAGCAGCCCCTGTCCCTGACCTGTGGCTCCCAACTCTCTAGTCACTGGGCGGCTCTGCCTGCACAGCCTCCTTGTAACTTATCCATTGGAGGACCTTTTCCTAGGTGTGTCCCTTCATGGAGATGTCCATGAGCGCACTCTAAGTTCTCTTCCTCAGCAAGAACTTAAGGTGCAATGGGTGTGATCCTCTTCCCCTTGTTTGTGTTACCATTTTCCTGCTGTGTCATTCAGGTGGGCAGTATTGCCCAAACTTAGCTGGAGGGGCAAACACAGACTTACACAAAGGTTTATATGAAAAGTGACCTCTGGAGTTCTCTGGTCCAAACCCCTGCTCACAAGCAGGACTCCAAAGCTGGATCAAGTTGCTCAGGGCATTGCCTGGGCAATTTCTGTACATTTTCAAGGGTGGAGAGCTCCCAGCCTCCCGGGGTACCTAGGCCAGTGCTGAATCATGCTTTGGGGGAAGTATTTTTGTCCTGATAGTACTCTGAATTGCCTCGGTTGAAAGTTGTGCCCATTGCCTCTTGTCCTGGGGAGGGTCTGACTCCATCCTCTTTGGGCACCCTTTAGGCACCTGTTAGATCCCATTCCTTGTCAAATCTGACACATAGACCTCATTTACTGAGGAGACCAGGCTAAAAACCTTGCCCTCTCTTGCCCCTCTCTTTTCCATGCTAAACAAATCCAGATCCCTCAGTATCAATGCTCCATCCCCTATCCAGTGGTCCTCCACTGGGCTCTTTTCACACCACTCGTGCTGGGGAACCTGTAATGGACATAGTGTACCAAATGCAACTTTATCAGTGCCATGCAAAGGGAAATAATCACTCCCCTCCACCTGTTGACTGTGCTGTCATTCGTGCCACCTAGTGTGCTGTTAGCTTTGACTGCTTCAAGGGTGCATCATGGGCTGGTGTGGCAGGTTCCCCAGGATCTTTTCTGTAGAGCTGCTCTTTAGCCTGTTGTCTCCCAGCCTGTGCTGGCACATAGGATTACTCCGCTTTAGGCTCAGCTCTGACCATGAGGTTACAGTGTGGCTGTGGGGTGGGCTCACCTGCTGGGCACTGGCCTTGGTGGGTGTGGGTTTCACTTTAAATGATGTGGTTTTTCTCATGTCTTCCTTTCCCTGCCCCATAGTGGCAAAGGCACAGATCCAGAGAAGGAAGAGGAAATAGTCTTGAAAGAGCAATTTTCCCTGCACATTGGGCAGTGCAGCAGAAGATGGAGAGAGTGCAGAGAGTAGAATAGATACGGAATGAAAAGAATGAAGGAATGGTTTGACAGAAACCTCACAAAGTTCAGAAAAGACAAATGCAGCTGACATAACATGTGGCTTAATGTGGAGCTAAGGAAGAACTGAGCCAGAGTCACTTCAGAGGTCCACAGTGAAGCAGCGAGAAGCAATGATCTCAAGCTGCCACAAAGGCAATTTCAATTGGACCAAAGGGTGGTTCACCATGGGAACAGGTGATTAGAGAGGCTGGGGAATCTTCAGCCTTGGAGATGATCAGAAGATGCCTGGACAAGGCCCTGAGGCTCACAGAAGGTGAGAAAAACGAAAATGAAGAGTAAGTGCAGTGCAGTAAGGAAGTGCATGAAGAAGGAGAGATCTTGGCCTTGGCCTCTAGGAGCTCCTTGAAGGCAGTGTAAGCTGTGGAGTGGCAGATCAAGATGGTCAGTAGGGGTTTAAAAACCCTCCTGGATAGCTCACTCCATCAGGTTAGACTTTACAAATAGATTACTGTATTTGTTCACCCTCAGTGGTCACTGCCAAACTTTTTGTGAAGTCCAAGGACTGACTGAATATCCATCATTTCCACGTTTAGTTGGGTGTTTATGGTGTTTAGGCCAGTTTCCTAAGTAAATGAGGCCTACGTGAACATGCTGACTCTCTATCCTTCCCCCAGTCATGTTTGAGAAGGAATGGGGATCTCAAACTTCTACGTTTGTAAAAGTTTCATAAAAATGGAGAGCCAGATTGGAGAGGGAGGCCTGTTGGCATCACCACTGAAGGAATCCACTCCATAATCAAGCTTCCTCCCATGTTTGATACAATTAAATTATCCCACAAATTTAACACTTCTGGGGCTATAACCTCTTAAAGTCTCTATTCTGCTCAACTATGCTGTTGTCTGATGGGATAATTGTTAGAATTTTATTAAAAGTCCGTGAACAACTTAAAAAGTGATGAGAACATTCGTATAAAAAAGATCCATTGAGGACATGTAAACAGTGAGATACAGATACAACTTCTGGCCCAGTAAGTCTCAAAGCTTTAGATAGCTGAAAGTGGGAGAATATACCAGGAAAGATCACCATATGCTTGCCTCCTTCCTTAAACCTCCACATCTGGCTTCCCCTCCCCTCATCCCTCCCCTTCCCTTCTCATCCCCTTTCTGTAAAAATTTAGATCATCTGGAGGATTACCTAGATTCTGAGGGCAACAGTCTTGCTTTGAAGGTCAGACTGTAACTTCGGACTAACCACACCACTGTTTCTGCGGCCACTGGTACTCTGTTGGGCTTGCCACGAGGGCTCACAGCGTTTGGCTTAGCTTTCCACATGTGCCAGTACATCTCCTTCCCAAGCAGACCTCTGTCTCCTGGGAGACACAGACTCCTTCTGCTTTTGAAAAGGCAAGGTGCTCCATCTGATTTTGGAGGCCACATTTCTGGCAGCAAAAATGGCTTTGGACCACAGTCTCACTCAAGTGGTGTCCTCTGTAGACCTCCAGCAGTCCGTCCACAACTCTGACCTAATATTGAAGAAAAAGGGAGAGTTAGGGGCTGTATGCTGGTTTGGACAAATTTCTGGTCTAGGTCCTTCGTGTTCTGGAATAGCTCGGGAAACAAACTCATGAAACACTCCTTTTGGGTACAGAGTAACTTACTTGAAATGTCCACTATTTGTGAAATAAATTTAAAAAAATACTGTAGTATTTAAATATACTTACGGTCAGTTAGCTATGTGTATAGTGAAAGAGAGTGTATATAAACTTTTAGACTTACTTAATTCTGTAATCTGCTATTGTCTGAAAAGCAGCATCTGCTCCTGAGATTGCCTGATTGTTTCCATTGTGAGATTTTGTTTTCAATTGCTTGAAATGTTGCTGTATTTGACCTGTTCAGATTAAATGCTAGATAGCCGCTTTGGGTCAGAGTGCAGTAGCTGTTTTTGAGACTCAGATCATGATGAGTACCATTATTTTTCAGTATTCTTATTTTTTTAATAATCAGGGCAGTGCTGTGCTTGGGAGGAGGGGGTGTAACCAAAAAATCTTCCTTTACTGTCCTGAAGATATACCGTGGTTTCATGACATTACGTAGGTATTAGTGTGAAACTTGAAGTTCACATGAGCTCAGTCTGGCAATAAGGGAAGGTAGCTGCTGAAGCTTCTGCAAATTCGTTTTTATTGACTGTGTTCAAGTGGCTCATGCCACTTTCCCACAGACCACAGCTGCACAAGACCCTAGATGGTTCTTCAAGAGCTCTTGCTGGACTTTCCTTCCAGGACCGTATCTTCTGCACAGAGGAACTGAAACAGAAATCTTGTGCCCTGCCTTGCCAGTGTCCCTTCTCCAAGGCAGGCACAGGAGCCTATCCTGACTGCAATGCCCACCGGAGAGGAGCAGGCTACTAGGGGGCAAGGTGACTATCTGGAGAGTGGGTGGGGCTGCAGTTTAAGGTTGAACACTGAAGAGGAGGAGGAAGATACTGGAAGAGCAGGAGTCAGAGTAAACTTAAAAAATTAAGTCTGCAGCTGCGAATCACTGAGCCAAGGGAAGAGCACAGAGAGGGCAGGGAGAGAAACACTACTAGCAAGAGATGGAGTGTGGAGAGAGAAGGATGACTGCTTGGAAAAACAGGCAGGGAAGACATGAAAATAAGTTTTCATTAGAAGGATGAATAGGGGGCCTTAGGGCTTGTAGGGGAAAAGAAGTCAGGAGTGGGTGAATGGCAGACCAGAGAGAGTCGGAGGAAGCTGGGACTCAATGGACATTTGAGATGGGGAGGGAACGGTATGCTTGAAACCAATTCACCTTTTTGGTGTGGAAATTATTGCACAAATAAGTGTGATGCCAGAGCCTGTTTTTCAGGCATCGCGGGCTCTGTTCCCTCCCCCCCCCCGAAATTAGGGAGTTGCAGCTCGTGTCCCCTGTTTACGGTGGGTGAGCTTAGACACAACGTGACCGGCATACGCTGGTGTTGCCCGGGGGGTGGTCAGGGAGCGCAGCAGCAGGCACTGCCACCTCGGTGACATCCATGTTGTCGCCGGGAGGGCCGGGCGGGGCAGCCCCCCCAGCGCCGGGCCTCCTGGCACTCGCCGGCTCCGCCGGGCCGGCCGGTCTCTGCTGCCGCCTTTCGGTGCCGGCGGGACCGGCTGCAGCGGGCGGCCCTCGGCGGCGGGCTGGGCCTCCGCCGTTAGGGTCAGGCTGGGGGGGGAAACGGGCAGGAGACCCTCGCCCGTGGCCGCGGCGCTCATCCCCCGCGGGGTGGCAGCTCTGCCCTGGCTGGCAGGAGCGGCCGGTGCGCCTGAGAAAGCTCGAGCATCTTGTCACCGCCGCCGGCCCGGGCTAGCCTCCTCCTGGAAGCTACTGGTCCTGCTACAGAAATGTCACATTTCCTCTCACAGCAGCTGCTCTGCCACCACAGTTTACAGCCTTGCGGTTTAAAGTAAGCCAAAGTATTTAGGAACCTTTTACCCTAATAGAAAAAACTCTAAACTGTTCCTCTTCAGCTGCTGGCTCACCGCTGGAGAAGCCATGCTTGTGGTGAGGATGGAAATCCCTAGGAAGGTCACGGCAGATCCCACGCCCGTAATCCCACAGTGGGACAGCTCCAGCTCTGAGTCACAGCCCCTCACCCACGGGGAAAAGGCCTTGGGTGTCAACAAGACTATAAGGCTTCTGGTTTGTAGGAAAGGTGGTGCATCGCCTGTGCAGGCATTATCTGTGCTTAAGTCACGGGCGCTTGATGCTACATCCAGGGTTGCAGGGGAAGGAAGTCCAGAAGGCAGCAGGCACCTCGGTGTGGTACAGTGCATGGAGCAGAATGCTCCCAAGTCCCACGTTTTACTGGGAGGCTGTGGGAGCTTTGCACTCAGACTCAGACTCCAGAGTAAAAGAGGTGAACAGACTCTGGTGAAAATCCCCCTGGTACAGTACGCAGAGGTAGAAATCAATGGGTTATATACTGAGCAGTTCTGAGCCAGCGGACAGATTTTCCTGGGGTTTACCCAATGCTCTGAATTTAACCACTGGCAACAAAACTGGCCTGGGTCACAATGGCAAGGTGGGGAAGTATGGCGTGCAAGAAACCCACTGAATCCTCTTAATGGCAGAATGGGAAACAGGCAAATTACTACCAAGGTTTTGGTGGATCAGGGATATTTCACTTGCTACTTACATATCGTTGATTCACTGCTGATGGATTTCATCTTGTTAATGTTATGTATTCTCTTTTAATATTTACTCCCTTTGTTTTATGCACTGACTCAGTGTTTCCAGATGGGAAAGTATGGCTTTTCTTAAGAACTTGGGGAAAAGCTTTTTTCCCTCCCAACTTCCTGGGGGAAGACAAGCCAGTCAAACCTGTTTTAGATGGCAGTTTTATGAAAACAGGAACACTACTGCTCTTCATAATGTCTGGCAGAAAGGTTACAGCTGCAGAGCTCTGAGTCACCTTAAGACAAGATTTGTCTTATGCAATTTGGGAAAAGTAGTATGTGGTCATGTAATTTAGGAATTTAAAAGAATGTGTGTGCCTCTGAGCAGAATTATATTGCATTAGCAACCTTAATGTTACCATTTATTAACCTTAATGGCATGATTTTGCCTCTTTTAAATTATTATTTTAATATAACTTCTGACATAGTTTCAGTGAATTGTAAAATATATTACCTAGCTGTTTCATCTTATGAATTGTAAAAAAAGTACAGATCTAGGTAAATGCAATCCAATGCTGTATGTGTATTCAATGTAAATATATACATAAATATCACTGGTCTTCTGCATAAATGGTTAGCATTATGCAGATATGTGCCCGTATAAAAGGCAGCTACCTTTTTATTTAACTGATTTCAGCAATCTTTTTCTTAATTAATAGGTAGATGTCTTCTGAAGAATTATTAAATATTCACATACATATTAATTTACCACTGCTACAAACAAGTTGAGTCAGGTTTATATGAAAATATACAATTCCCTTGCTATGAAATGACATGCTTAATATATCAGCCCACAGTCATTTTACTTCTGCCATGCCCATTTTAAAATACGATTGTGACTTGAAGAGTCACTGGCAGGGTCTTTACTTTGCCCAGTTCAGAGGAGAAAATGTCTCCCCATGATTTGTTGTGTATCTTTCATCACCGTTTTCCTGGTTCTCAAATTCCAGTTAGAAACATCACGCTGTGCTCACAAGAGACATCAGAAGTGAGATGACACGCTGTTTTCTTTCTCTTTCCATTCTCAGTTTGACAAAGAAAACAGACTAGGCATGTTCTTCAAGTAAAGCCTTTATCCTGACTATGATGAAGTCAGTTATGATTTATCTGTAGGTGTTTCTCTCCCTTGACAATATAAAGGAGTCTTTCAGCTGGGCTTTGCTAACACACTTTGCCTATGGCCTGTTGAAACTTGAATTGTTTTTTTCCTGGCCAAAACAAGCCCTGGAGTGTACTGTGCTGATTGTAAAGGGTTGAGGTTGTAATGGAGTTTTAAATTTTCATTTATAGTCCGTTTCTGGTATAGCTGGTTTGTGAGGAGGAGGGGTTTTCTACAGTATTAGTGACAGGTCTTTTGTACGGTGATATTTTGGTCTTGGCTTGTGGGCACTGGCTGGATTAAGGGTCCTACCTGGCATAAGTCTTGAAACTCCTTTCAATAAGGGTCTTAGATCTAACTTAAACTTAAGTCTGATGAACAGTTGCTCTTACATGAAGTTCACTTGGTAAATAAAGAGGTAGTTCTGAGTTCTTAGTCAAATTCTTACTTACAGGAGTGTTCCCATAACAAAAACCAGCAAACCAATGCACTCTAACTCCTGCTGTAGCCTCAGAGAAGCACAACATTGAATAGGCTACTATCTTTCCCCCCCGCCCTAAAAAAGAGTCTCTGAAGCGTCAGATGAGGAGCACTGGCAGTAGCCCAGTGGCCACCAGATTGCAGTAACAGAGTGGACTCTGGCAGAGTGGTCTCTGGACAGGATGATCAAACATTTTTTTTCCATGCAAAAGCACTGGACCAGCTCTCACGTGGACTGTCCTTTTTCTACACCCTTTGGATTTTGTTCCTGACTTTTAAAAGGGAGGGTAAGAGGAGGAGAGGGGAGACAACTGCAAACTCTGTTCCCCTCCCTTTTCCCCGAAGTCATCTGATTTCCCGAAAATGCTTAATACAGACCAGACCTGTGCTCTCCCCCGCGCAGCCTGAGCCAACAGGATTGTGCAACTTGTTTGGTAATTCCCCTTCCTGGCGAAAGCCGGCAAGCCGAGCATCCCACCCCAGCGGGGAGGCTGGGAAGCGGCATCCCACGGGTAGAGGGTGCTGCAATATTGCGAATTAGAGCTCTCTTCCCCAGACCCCAGCCTTGAGTACGTTTGGAGGCGGGTGTGAACAGGAAGAAAAAAGAAAAAGAGAAAGAGAATGGAAGAGAGAAGAAAACAAGACACGAACTAGGGAGAGAAGGTAAATATTGCAAGCGTTAGAAATGGGAAAGAAAAATATTCCTGAGCATCGCTACCTGACAGCTTGAAAAGTCAGGACAAGCTGCTTCCCAACCCCAGGGTCTTAGCATAAATTTTAAGGTGCTGGGAAGAATGTATTTGTTACCCTGGGGGGAGAGGTACTTTCTGTCTTAATTTGCTGTGCACCAGCGTGGTGTTTGGAGACACTGATGGTCATAAGGGGAGAACGTGAGTACCAAGATAGAGATCATCTCTCCATTTTAACAGTATGGAGCCTAGCAGCCCTTCTTGATGCTTGGGGTTGCTGTATGCAGGAAAGAACAGAGATATAAACTTGCTTTTGAGACAAAACATTGATGTATTCTCCACAGGCTGGGGTTTTAGGGTCTTTGACCCGCCTAGCAGACACGCAGAAGCACAGGCAACATTAATCAATCACACTGTTTTCTGTCCCAGACCATAACTCCAAAGTCCAGTTCCTGAAGGTTTTCAGAAAGGAAGATCTGCTTTTTCCAGATGTGGTGAGTTACTGAATCTCCAAGGGGAACTCAGGTTTATTAATAATTTCATTTTATAAATTAGGTGTTTTTCCTGTAGTACTGTACTGATTCTCAAATCTGACTGTATCTATAGCCCAAGTAGCCTCCAGAGCAAGGCAGTGAAGTAGGGAATAGCACTTAAGACCCTTGTGTTCAACTCCTGCAATATTACCAGCTCCTATAGAGCTGGAGAGGAGCAGAGGGCACGACTGAGGTTGTACTCCTTCTGTATGAAAGGCTACAGGAGAAAGACAAACCCCACACAGCCACAGCATTGTTCATTAAAACTCCAAAGCCAGGAGCTATGCTGCATGCTATGTACAGCCAAAGACTAGCTTTTTCAATAGGGACTGTGTGCGTATGTGGACAGAGACGACTACTGCAATGTCATCTTCCTTCCTCTTTTCTCAGGTACCTTTTCTTCTGTCTCCCTGTTTGGGCTGATGCAGCCTCCATGTATGGTGAGATCTTGTCACCCAATTATCCTCAGGTGTATCCCAATGATGTGCAGGAATCTTGGGAAATCCAGGTCCCTGCAGGATATGGCATTCGCCTTTATTTCACACATATGGATCTTGAACCATCACAGAACTGCGAATATGACTTTGTGAAGGTACTGTCCCCATCCTCAAGTGAGAAAAAGACAAGAAAGCAGGTTAGAGCACAGAACAGCAAAGCTGTGCACGAAGCTAAGGGCTGGAAGAGTAGATAGATACATCCTTCCTGTTCTGAGCTCCGAGAAGCCCAAATGACCGAGTATATCTGCACTAGCAGTCACTAAATTGATTTGAGTTTGCCTCACAACCACATGAGGATTGACTGCCAACTGAGTGTCCCATCTATATCCCCCTCCCCATGTATCTCCTGTATTCATAGGAAAAGCCTTCTTTAGCCATCACTGACAGCTCTCTATTGCAAGGCATGTTCTTAGCCAGTGAACTGTAGGTATAAAAGACCATTTTCTTAGGGCATTAATTTTCCGTCCCTGAAATTATTCAGAATTAATCCATGAGTGGACTTAGATGATTTAATGTAATCATAAATTGATTGGAAATGATGGTTAAAAACAATCAAGAGATTGTGTACGGATAACAGGCACTCAAAGTGTTGAGGTCCATTACACCACTGTTTTCTGTCATCTATGCACTACAGCTTTCTTAAAACTTAGAGAGCCACTAGTTCTGCTCCATGTTGTCCCACAAGGCACAAAAGATCAAGCATTTCCACACAAACAGACAGAAACAAGACCATCCTATCCTGCAATAGCTATGTGAGAAAAAGGGGCAATGAGATCAGGTGCAGCACCAGAAGGGACCTTGGAGAAGGACCAAGGTGGGACAGTAGGATGGATGTGCTCTGCTGGGAGCTGTAATAACGTGTCCTTTTGCAACAAACCGATGAACCTGTTAGACTGCTCTGCAGACCATCAGTGATTGGTTTTGATGTTTTCAACCATGGTGTTGATTTTTTTGTACAAGTGGGCCTCAAGAAAGGATATTAACAGAGAACTCTCTGGATTAATTTTTATTTGAGAAATTAAGACAGGTATTTCACAGCTGGGAAGTCAGTAGGAGGGAAAACTCCTCGGGCATCTTACAAATGTCATGAAACTGATTGTCTAGGGGCTCCATTCAGCTGTACCTTTGCTGGCTGTCTTCCACCCTTGGCCAGCTTGGTGGATGACACAGCAGCCTTGGTCCCTCCTGCTAGCTATGTGGCATAGCTGTGCCCTGGGAAATCTACCTGAATGTTGTGAGGAATGAATGCAATTTAGGAGCTTTTGGTTAGCCACCTATAAGCTGAAAGACTCAAGTGTTGTTAATTGCACATATTCCAGTAATGAGATAAGACCTCTCTGCATTCTTCTCCAGATCCTGTCTGATGGCCATGTTGAAGGCATGCTTTGTGGGCGAAAGAAACCTCGTGCCCCTGGCTCCTCGATTGTGGAGGAATTTCATGTCCCTTATAACACCCTCACTCTGAGCTTCCAATCAGACTTTTCCAATGAGGAACATTTCACCGGTTTTGCAGCCTACTATGTTGCAGTGGGTAAGGTTAAAACAGCCTCCTCTGAATCTCTGTAGTGTCCAGGCTATGGGGGGAGAAACGCTGACATAAGGGTTTTCCTTACAAGAATGCTTTCTTTAAAAGAGATCCCAGCAGACAGGACTGTTTTCCAATGTGGCCAGTATAAAAGCTGTCTTAGAGATACCTTTTCCTTGTTGTCCACCAGTTTACTTCACTTTCTCATCTTTCTCCTGCCCTTAGGGCCCTCTCCTAGTCTTGGCTGATTCATCTTTTCACACTTGCAGACCTGGATGAGTGCACGGATTTTGTGGAGGAACCTTGCAGTCATTACTGTAATAATTATATTGGAGGTTACTTTTGTACCTGTCCACCAGATTATTTCCTCTATGATGATAAGAAAACATGTGGAGGTAAGAGATCTACATGAGCTGTGGTCAACAGCAAGAGTTAATTTAGGCCAAGTGAGATATTGTACGTGGAAGACCTTCTCCACCAACCTTCTCAATCAGTTGTGACAGGTATATTTTGGGGGAAAAAATGTCCCAGTACAAATCTGAACTGGCAGTAGACCATGATTTTGGGAATTTCTATTAACATATTCTTAACATTCTTCTTTTTTGTGTCAGGAGAATTAAGAAACTACTAAATGACATTCTTTAAAGACTGTGATGGAGACCCTTATTAGCATACTGCTATCTGTGAATCTTTTAATCTCTGACAAAACAGGGCAGTTCAGTAAAGACACAAAAATAGCCAAGAGGCTGCTTGGCTTAAATCAAAAAATTGCAAAGTCACAAATGATGCATGTTGAAAGGAGAAGAAGAAGAAGATGAAATTGAAATATGAAGACCTGAGCATGAGGGAAGGGGGCCTAAATCACAGGCGGAAGGTAAAAAGAAAGGCTGCTAGAAGTTAAAGTCCCTGGATAATTGGATAGAGAATGGCCGTGGTTTCAGTTTCTTGGAAAGATGCAATGTTTTGACATGGTTAATGCAGGTGACTGGGGAGACTGGAGATGTAGTGGAAGAGGGAAAGCTTGTCAGTTTCATACATGGACCATTTCCTTTCTGAATTCTACCTTCCTTAATCCTAGTGAACTGCACTGGAAATGTCTTCACTGAGCCATCAGGGGAGATTACCAGCCCCAACTATCCCAATCAGTACCCAGAGAGCTCACGGTGTGACTACCGAGTGGCTCTGAGGCCAGGCTACTTTGTGGCGTTGACCATACGCAGTGGGGACTTCGACGTGGAACCAGCCAGCTCAGAAGGGAGTTGCCATGACAGTTTAACAGTAGGTGTGGGGCTTGGGAAGGGAGTCAGGATGCTCTGGATCTCCCCTTAATCTCCTCATATTCAGAAGACCCTCTGACTCCTTAACTTTATTTTCAACTACGTTGCCTTTTGAAATTATTGGGAATATCTCTCTCTCTGAATACATTTGGTATTTCTCATTTCTTCTTGTTTGTCACTTTCCCAGCTTGTCTCTGGAAAGCAGCACTTTGGTCCCTATTGTGGCAGCAAATTCCCAGGTCCTTCTGAAATCAAAACAAGGAACAACATTCTTGACATAATCTTCCAGACAGACCGTGCGGTACAGCACAAAGGCTGGAAAATACGCTACTATGGGGATCGTGAGTAAACACTTGGGAAAGAATTCCCTCTGCTGCTGAGTTAGGAAGAAAGCTTGTCCCAGGCCAGATTTATGGTACAACAGCACGTTAACGTGTTCACAGCTGCTGGTACTGAGTAAACAGAGGATGCCTATTTACTAGGGAGAAAGAAGTTGTTTACTGTTTACTGGGGAGAAAGAAGTTGTGAGCTGGAAGGACAGTAAGTCTTGAATGAGTTAATCACTGTTTTCTACCTATCTCTTCAAAGCTGTAACCTGTCCCCTGAGTGTCATCCCCAACTCTGTTCTTGACCCAAAGAAGGATAGGTATATCTTCAAGGACAATGTGAAGGTGACCTGTGTGGAAGGCTATGAAATTGTGAGGGTAAGTTACATAAAAAAGCATATATCCTCTCTGGCCCTCTCAGCAGCTTCCTAATGCCATTTTCCATCAGGTGTCCTGAGCACCTTTGGGGACTCAAAGTTTTCACCACAGCTGTAGTAAGTGGAAACTTCTCCCAGCTATGGCAGCATTTTGAGGACCTTCCACTGGAGTGCCTGTGTCAGATACATTTAATGGCAGTGATTTACATGGGTCATGTGTTCTTTTCCCTAGCAACGAGACAGCATCATGACTTTTCATTCCAGCTGTCAGGACAATGGTGAATGGAGCAACTCCCACTTCAGCTGTGTTCGTAAGTGACCTGTCTCTGTGCTGTGGGAAGCAGACTGGAATGGAGCCTTTAGGCTCTAGGTCCACTGTATCTCCAGATTAGGAGGACACTGAAGGACTGGGATGTGAGGATGCTGAAGGGAGAGAGGAAGGGAGTGCTGATGACTGTACAGGGACCAGAGGAGCTGAGTGGTTCCCCATCATACAGAATAATTATATTGTTGGGCGAAGATGCCCCTTTCATTATATTTGATCATTTTTGTTTCTTCTCTACAGCTGTGAACTGTGGTGATCCTATTCCTATTGACAATGCCCAAGCTGTATACGTGTCCGAACTTCATGAGCCTCTGTACAAAGCTGCTTTCCGGTATCAATGTGATGCACCTTACTATACCCTAAAAACCAAAGGGGATGGTAAGTATTGCTTCTGCTACACAAACATATTTCTTTGATCTAAGGCCTAAGAAATGGTATCGTCATTGTCATGGGGCTGGGATTATAACCCAACAGGTAAAGACTGGGAAAATGTTCTTATTCATGTGGGGTTGCAGGCAGCAGTTTTGTGTTGCCCTTGTGTTTATATACTGTAATAATGTCTATACTTGGGCTGTTGACCTTAAATGCATTGGGAAGTCCTCTCTCCATTTGCCTGGTGTGTGAACCATGGAGATTTTTGTCACATCTGACACACATTTCTGGTCCCTTCAAAATAGGGGCAGAAGCACCCTGGTGGGGTTGTGTACTTCTAGGGAGATTTCAGCAATGTTTACCAAGCTGTGCTTGCTTTGGAAATGAGAAGGTTAATACACTGTCTTATACAGTAATGCTACTTAGCTCATCTTGATTATATCCTTACGGCACTCTTTTTTCTTGTGTTTTCCAAGCAGTGTATCAGTGCTCAGCCAATGGAGAATGGGTGAACGAAGAGATGGGAACAAAGCTACCAAAATGTGTCCCAGGTATTACCAAAAACTGTGTTTATATACATGATGCATATGAAGATCAGTGCTTCTTTCATCTCTCTGTTTTTAAACTGTTAAGCCTGAAAGTACAGTTGATCCTTTCTATGTTGTTTGAATCACATTGGACAGGGTATTTCTGAAAGCTGTGAGCCCCAAAGAAAGGTCAGATGAGGCAACAGAATGAAACTGGAAACAAAAGTGAGTGACATAATAAGACATCCGGTATAACAGGACCTCTTAAAGTATCAGTGCGTGTTTCTGCACCAGTTTCCCCACCTTCAAGTGGGGACATTCTCAAGTTGTTCAGTGCTTTAGACCTCTGTCTGCATTGCAGGTAGCAAAAAGACTGACAGGTCAAAAGAGATGTCCGACAGTGCTGGACCTTTCTTTCTTTGCTCCCTCCCAAGCTACACTGAGAACTATAGCTTTTCTTCAAACCTCTCCTCGGGGTAGTGTCCAGCTGTCCACTGGGCACTACAAATGCAGCAGTATAGAGAAAGGTCTTTCACTACTCTCACTGGAAGTCATAGCCTAAACCCTTAAGGTTTAATGTGTCCTTCAGTATTCAGATACCTGTATGTGTCTGAAAGCTCAAACAATATCCCTGTCAGAGACCTTCTTATCCTTTCTTTGTGTACTTGGGAGACACTGAGGAGGGAAGTGCATGGGTACTACTCCTGCTCCTCACTGCTGGTAGTTACGGCTGCATCTTAACTTCCAGCTGATAGAGATAATTTTAAATCCTACATATTCTGCACGCTGTTCAGCATACCCTCTTACAGGAGGCAGCATGGCTTGGTCTAGTTGTACATGATGCCTGTTCACTACTCCAAACCCCCAAATACTCATTGGCAAAGTACAAGATCCAGCTGAAGATGATTCAACCCTCTTAAGGGCCAGCTCAGCCAGTGACTTGGACTATAAAAGTACACAGTGCAAAAGGCAAGGTAAGATAAAGCTCAGGGAATTTACAACCCACAAGGAGGTTACAAAGAATATGAAGAAAGACTCTTCTCAGTGGGACACAGCAATAAAAGACAATGACAGGCAATGAGCACAGGTTGCAACAAAGGAAATTCTGACTGTATTTAAGGAAAAATGCTTGCCCAGAGCACTGGAACCATTGCCCAGAAAGCCTGGTTGATCACCACCCTTGGAGATGATCAGAAGTCACCTGGCAAAGCCCCTGAGCAACCTGGCTTTGCAGTTAGGAGGACAGGGGTAAGGGCAGTTAGGGATGAACAGGTTGAACTAGAGACATCCAGAGGTACCTTCCAGCCTAAATCTTTCTATTATTACATGAAACTCTTTAACAAACTCTGCTTGTCAGAATGACCAGCCTTATTTATGCCCTTAGTGCTCACATTCTGCAAAACCTTGTAGAACATAAAGACCGACGGATAAGATCTCTGCTTAAGATTTTACATACTAAAAGAATGGAGAGGAAAAATGGTAAAACATCAGTGACAAACCTGAACACTTAACCTGAAGCTATCTGGATTTCACAAAAAAAAAAAAAAAATTTGAAGAGCAGTGTCATATTTCTAAGAACTTAAGCAAGTATTTTTTTCAAAGACAATCCCTTCACCTACAGGACATAATTCAGCAAAGGAAAAATGCTAACTAGAATGCAATTAAATTGTGAGCTTTGACATACCCAGCACTGGTGGGGTGACAACTGCTTTCCAGAACAAGAATTTGAGAATGAGTATCTTCAGCCTAAATTGAATTTTGATAGTAGTTATGCTTGAATTTTCTTGAATTTCTCTGTAAATACTAGTTGCAAACTCTATGACATAGAATATAAACACTAGTTACTCAGAATCAAAAATGATTTAGAGGACACAGGAAGGAGGGGACTATGGGCTTTTTAGCAGTACCAAAGAACTCCCTATTGGTAACTGCTAATTCTCCCATCTGATTCCTCTTTATTTCTTTTCTTTCCAGTCTGTGGGGTGCCTAGTAATCCCATTCAAGAGAAAGCAAAGATTTTTGGAGGCACCCGTGCAGAAAAGGGCAACTTCCCCTGGCAGGTGTATTTCGATTACCCAAGAGGAGGTGGTGTACTCATCTCTGAAAGATGGGTAATGACTGCAGCTCATGTGCTGGAGGGATATGACAAGCCCAACATGTATGCTGGGGTAATCAATGTTGGTAGAGAATCTCTGTACCGGGAGGGCAAGCAGCTGATCACAGAGGCTTCATTCATCCATCCTGATTGGAAGAAGCAGCCCATAGAAACCAGGACCGATTTTGATAACGATATTGCACTACTGAAGCTGAGGGATCCTGTGAAGATGGGCCCAAACATCTCACCCCTCTGTCTTCCTGGTAAATCACCTGAGTATGAGCCGCAAGAAGGGACTCTGGGCTACATTGCTGGCTGGGGCCAGAGAGAGAAAGGAAGACTGCCTATTTATCTTTGGAAGGCCCAGATTCCCATGGTGGACATGGATAAGTGCCGATCTGTGAAACCAGAGGGCTCTGCTGATTCCAGTGCTTACCGATTCACTGACAATATGATCTGTGCTGGTGGTGACAAGGACAGCTGTAAGGGGGATAGCGGTGGAGCCTACGCTATCCAAGATCCTCTTGATGACAGACGGTACTATGTAGCTGGGCTGATCTCCTGGGGACCCAGATGTGGTACCTTTGGTCTTTACACCAAGGTAGTGCGTTATTTGGACTGGATTACAGAGACCATGAACAAGCACGAGGATGCGGAAGCTTGGCAAGATTAGCTCTTTCTCCTTTCAGCACAGTCACCCTTTCTAAATGTGATGGTTACATGTTCAGGCTGGCTGGGATCCTGTTCACTCTGTGTATATAATGGGCCTACTCATTGTGTCTGTGCTGAGTGGAGAGTCAGGAATATGTATCTGTTTCTCCCACTGTCATCGTGTTTGGGAAGAGAATTTCTCTTTCTTCTTCCACTCATAGTAGCATAAGAGGAAGATGCTATTCTGGATAAAGAGGCTCCTGCTTCCTGTCATTTTTTTTCTATCCCATTTTTTCCCACTTGGAGAAGACCTACCTGTGCTCCACCTGACAGGGAGATTTCAATGAAGATGAGAGAGAGTAATGGTTGGTTCCCAGGGTAGGTTCGGAGCCTGGTTTCTGATTTATGTATTTCCTGTATTGTTCAGAATATCTAACAGCATTAAAGAATGTCCAAATTGCCTTTTGTGTGATGTACTGTTGTGTGTGTCTTGCCTTTCTTCTTCTCAGTCTAGACCTGGTTCTCCTTGAAACTCCCTAAATCAAGCGTCTAGTCACATTTTGACCCACTACACTGCCAGCTTTTGTCAAGCCGTAACTTGTGCTACCTCACCTCTCTACCTAAGAGTCTTTATGAAGTTCTTCTGAGATGGTTGCATGTCATTGACCAACCATTACCAGCAATGAGGACTTCAGACTTCTGGATCAAGCTGAGCAGAAAAGACATCTTCAAAATCCTTTCATTCATCTGTCCTCAGGGCTTTATTTTTCAAACTTTATTGTGTTAGATAAGAAATAAAGATTGCTTGATTTAGGGAAGGTAGTGTTGTGGGAGAAGATTACCTGACATGTGTTAGGGGTACCTTCTTCTCCAGAAAGTCCTATATGACTCACAGATATCTTTCCACTAAGGTGGTCAGAGAGCTGGTGCAGATGGCATATGATGAAAGACGGAGTAAGCTGGGTTTTCAGCTTGAAAAGGAGGAAGCTAAGAGGGGGAGCTAACTGCTGTATTCAGATGTCTAAAGGAGGGCTAGAGAGTACACAGAGTAAGACTTTTCAGAAACATGAACAGTGAGAGGACAAGAGACAATAGCCACAAATTCAATAAGGGGATTTCCAATTGCGCTTTTTCCCAGGGTGCAGGTCCACCCTGAAACAAGTGCGATAAAAGACTGGGGAATCTCTGTCCCTGGACATCTTCCTAACTTGCCCAGGCAAGGCCCTGATGCTCTGACGTTAGTCCTGCTGTCAGTAGTGGATTGGACTAGAGACCTCTTCTTCCAGCCTAAGTTTTTCTGAGAGCCTAGGAAACGGTGAGGAGGATGTGTGCAGTTCTTGGGAGTTTTCATATAGATTCCTGCACCTTCAATGTTGTGTAACAAGCAAACGGTTATTTTGTTGTTGGGCTAGTAACCAAGGATCTCATCCTACATTCCTGAGGAACTGTGACCCACAGTTTTTACTTTTGTATCTGTATTTGCCAACTTTAAACTAGTATGAAGTTTTACAGCCATTTCTTCTTGTTGCTATGTAGGTGGACTCATCTCAGCTTTCATCTTTTGGAGCACAAAAGAGAAGTGTCCATTCCTAGTAACTAGTCCAGGGTGCAATCTTAGCCCATGTTCCTCTCGTGCTATGTACTGGCAAAGAAACAATAATGATGCATTGGTGCCATTGTAACAATATTTTATAACTTCACAGTATATATTAGAATTTCATAAATCGTACAGACATTCCCAAACATCTGGGGTAATCATGAGGAAAAGCCACTGGAAATCTTACAGACTGCTACGTCTGGTTATTAGGAAGCTTCTGCTTTAGTATGTGATGGATACTTCAGCAGAAGAAATAGCTCAACAAAGTACAATTTGGGGAAAATTAATCCATTTTAAGTTCTGAAAAAGTGACCTTCAAACCAAGGTAAGATATTTCCTAAGCTTCTATGACTACAAAGCCGCTCAAGCAAGCAGTGTTGCATCATTACTCACTAGCTCACTGATTAACTCCAGGCTTTCTGGAAAAGGACAGGAAGAGAAAATGCTGAAATCAATTCAGGAGAGCAGAGGAGAAGAGAAACAGAAGTGTGGCTGAATGGTCCAGGAGCAGGAGACAGGAAAGATACTTATTTAGCTGGGATTGCTGTTCCTAGGAGGGTCACAGATTCCTGTAGGGATTTTAGGCAAATAATCTATTTTGCCTAAAATGCTATGCCTCAGCTTTCCAAAGTTTCCTAGTTTCCTGCAGAGCAGGAGACTCTTTAAGATGGCTTCTCAGTATTTTTTCCCAATTTTTACGAGGACTGAAGAGTTGGGTATTTTGTTGTTCTTGTCACCTGTACTCATAAACATCCCAGAAATTCCCTGTTCTTCACCTGGAATACCCCCCAGTTGCATATGCCTCATTCTCATTCTCTCCCACAGACCAGGGTTATTCCATCGCTCCTGTGCAACTGGACACCCTGTTTTTTCCATGCTGTTTTTGCTTCTCATGCTCCCCTCTTGCCCATACAAATGGGAAAAACCAACAGAATTCTGATCTCTGGAGATCATGAATGGATTTATATCAGATGTGCAATTTCACAGATAACTACCCTGGGTATATTATCTCAAAAGCAAATGAGAGATACTGACACCTGAGAAGAACTGGAGCTGGATCTCACAGAAAACAGTGTGAGAAAGCAACTATGACCTTAACTCCAGAGTTCCCCTGTCAAGGTCTTGCAGACTTCATTTCTCTTAGTGACTCACAAGAAAAAGGTAGATTGTTCTGCAGTAGCAAAAGTAGTTAAGAGACAACTCCAGAGAATACTCACAATACAAGAGGGGACATCTTGTCCCTGAGTCAGCATCATTTTAGAGCTGCTGTCCTGCAGTCAGAGCTTATTTCATATAGTATATATATAAAAAAATCCTCAAATTCTGATCAGTAAATGTTCCTGGGCTCTTTTCTCCATGAGAGTGGATGTTGTCTTCCATGTCTCTTGAACGTGGCATTACACAGACAACTTATTTTTGCCTCCCTTGAAGCCACTTGGAGTTTCAGACTGGGTAATCTAATGGTAGTTTTGGGACAGGTGAGCAACTGCCATATGCCATTGCAGAACTGGAAACACTTTAGTGGTAGGTAAAGCAATCCCTACATAAAGTTTGTAAGTTGCTTCAGTGATGGGGAATATTTAGTAGTTGTTCAAAACAAAGACAGAAAAACATAACACACCTGGTTTCTCCAGCAATGATTTTATTATTCATAGAATCTCACTGATGCCAATGGACATATGCACACTGTACTCAGCACAAAGTACCACATCCTTCAAGAAAGTCTGCTGCCCTGCAAGCTTCCCACGCAATAGAGTACAAAAGTAGACTGCAGTAGTCTGATGATATTGTCAGCACTTCAAACAATAACATGTTTGCTGGCATGAGCTTTCCTGATATTATTAAGGCTTCATCCAGTAACAAGATTTGGAAGAACTAGAACGTCCACAAAGGCATTCCACAAGCTGCCAATGGTACAGCAGCTTTGGTAAGTTTTGATGGTATCTCCAAGAATTCATCCAACAATATGGTGGCTTTCAGAACTGCTCATGATGAAGGTCACATGGTCTGCGTGTTTGAAAAGCCTTTGGGATGTCATCAAAAGCTTTAAATATGATTTGTTGTGTCTGGAAATTTATATGTTATCAGTGATTCTTCAGCTAGTTGGACAGCAACATTTAGAGCCTATCATCCCTTACTATCCCTTTGATCCAGTCCAAATAGTTGAGGATCTTGGTGTAGAAGCCATAACCTTCGGCACAGCCAATACCCCAAGAAACAATACCAGTAGCCACCCAGCGACCACTTTCTGTGTCTAACACTGTGAAGACACTCCCACTATCCCCCTGGCAGGTATCCCGTTTGACTGTGAGGAAGCCAGCGCAGAACATGTTCTCAGAGAAAATCATAGGTGTATCTCTCTTCTTACTGTCTAGCCAACTCTGACACTTCTCTCGAGCAACCGCTGGTAGGCTCACATACTTCAAAGTATTTGAAATAAAGTTTTTTTCCACACCAAAGCCGCTCACATAGCCCACATGTCCATCCATATAGAACGTGGTGTTGGTACTATCTGGGAGACAGATGGGCAGCACTGTAGGGCCCAGGGTTACTGGGTGTTTCAGCTCCAGCAGGGCTAAGTCCCCATTGAAGTTGTGGTCATCTTTAGGGTTGTAATCTGGATGGATAAAGATCCTACGTACAGGGTGGTTACCCATCTTGTGGAGCTCTTCTACCTTGGTGTGGCCAAGGAATATGTTAGCCTCCTCTGCTAGCTGGTCCAGGCTTACATTGTTCCCTCCTGCCCCTTTAGGGAGGATGGTGTGGGCAGCGGTCAGGATCCAGCGATCACCCAGGAGTGCACCACCCCCTCGTCCATGGATGCCAGTCAGAGCCTGCCACGGGAAATTGCCTGTCCTTGCTGACTTGCCACCCATGATCCGCTGGACTTCAGTAACGGGACTGACCGGCTTCCCACACACTGTGAAGAAATACAAGGAGATCATGACACCTTCTGTTTCCCTGGCTTGTCTCTGTCTTTCCTACACCATCACTGTTCGATTTCACCTTATTTTTGCCTTCCTGGACAGATTTCCCTGTCCTCCCTCACTGATACCATTATCCTCACTCCCCTCCCTGCATGTTGTCCTGGCTTTATACTGACAGTAAGCATGAATTGGTAAACACCAGACAAAGTCAGAGTTTTTTACTGACCTGGCAAGCAGGCAGGAATCCTCACCTGGCCATCTTGATCCAGCCAGGTTCCCTCAGGAGAGCAGGTGAATCTGTCTGTAGGATGAGAGGGAAGTGAATGAGAACCAGGCCTGCAGGAGTGGGAAGGGAAGGGAAGGGAAGGGAAGGGAAGGGAAGGGAAGGGA
>VFFE01007218.1:105189-118759 GCA_008921705.1 Burhinus oedicnemus
AAAAAAGGCCAACACTGGGATCTCCGAACTTGTGCTACATTACAAACTGGTTTTACATCCTGTATTATCAGTGGCCACATACCACAGCGCTGCAGGCACTCGTGTACCCGCTGAAGGAGGACCGGGAGCGTTTTCTCCTGTTGGAGTGCGGATCAGTTTGTATTTTTCAACATGACGATTGTGGCTGCCAAACCCGATAATGAAAAATTGAAAGTCAAATAACCCCTATTAGTCTGTCAAAGGTTGATGGAGCTGGTATTCTATTTTCCCATTGTGAACGACTACCATTGTTAAGAGCTGACAGGCAAATCTCTGCAGAAATATGGACTCTTTGTGAGAGCTATTTATAGTAACACATGACAATGCAGTGCTATAATATGCATACTAAAGCATTGCCCGGGATATGCAAGAGCCCCCTGGTACAATTTCTGGATTGTAAGGCAAAATTCCATTAAGATAAGAATATTTGAGGGCCCTAAACAGATAAGATATGGTGAAGTGGGGAGGAATGATTTGGGTTTTGTTAACGGCGCGGCACCAGCAGTGTAAATATGTACAACAGCCTTTTAGGTGTGAGTAGAGAGCACATTTACCGATACTACAGGAGTAAAAATGTCAGGTTTGTGTTTATTTTGCTCTGCTTTTCTTTTTTGGTGTTTTTTTTTGTTTGTTTCATTTTGCGACCTGTTAAAAAGCAAAACAAGTCCATGCCCGGATCCCAGAAGAAGAGGGAAGTCCTGTTCACGATGATCCATAGGGAACAACAGCAGGATGGATGGCTGCGGGAGGGATTCAGAGGCGCTTGCTAACAAATACTGAGTATTAGGTGGGACCGGGTACCTCGTATGTTCAATGTGTACAGAAGCAGGTCCAGGCTTCGTGGCAGTGTCAACAAAACCAGGACAAAGCCCAAAGATGAGGACCGAATGAATAATTTCAGCAGTTCCTGAAGGACTGGATGACACAGTGGGAAGAAGCGAACGCAGAGTGCAATGGCAAGACAAACCAGCCAATGTAGCTGAGCATACACTGGTATGATTAAGCCTCGTGCAGAGGGATGGCCTTCCCCGCCTCCTTAGATGCCAAAACTCATTTTGGAGAGGCACAATGGAGTCCTGAGTGCCACCCGGTCCCCTCCACAGCACACCTTTTTCTGTGGGCAGCTGGTCCGCTCCAAGCCCAAAGAGCAGCTGTTGCTGCTTTTACCAGATGTTTTCTGATGCACGTGGCTTTGGAAAGAGGGGCAAAGGAAGGGGGAAGGGAAGGGAAGGGAAGAGAAGGGAAGAGAAGGGAAGAGAAGGGAAGAGAAGGGAAGAGAAGGGAAGAGAAGAGAAGAGAAGAGAAGAGAAGAGAAGAGAAGAGAAGAGAAGAGAAGAGAAGAGAAGAGAAGAGAAGAGAAGAGAAGAGAAGAGAAGAGAAGAGAAGAGAAGAGAAGAGAAGAGAAGAAAAAGAACACAACAGAACGGAACAGAACGGAACAGAATATTTTCAAGGGGTTCCTCTCTCCAAGGTGTCCCACAATCTGCACTCAGCCCTTCCATCCCCAAAGGCACCCTCTCCCAGGAAAAGACACCTGTGGTATAGTCTGGAATGTCTCCATCTGGGATAGCATGTACATCTCAAAGCACCTCAGTTCCAGGGGACCAGTAAAACTCAGGCACTGCTTCTGTAGAAGAAAAGCCTGAAGAGCTCCTTACAGAGCACTGTTTGACCTCATTTAGCCCAAAGGAGGGAGAGAAGAAGTAAAGACATGGATTTTACATTCAAGTTTCTGGTGTCTGTAGTTTGCAGAGAGTAGGACAAGGTGGTTTGTTCCAGAAACAGGAAAAAGATGAGTCAGTTATTGTACGTGCGCAGTGTCTATTTCTGAGGCTATATTGCAGGTCAGCTAACTTGCATGTCACCGCTCAACACAAACTCCACTACCTCCAACATTCTTGCTTTTCTTAGAAAGTTTGTGCTGGTGACTAAAAATAATTTATATGCGATTTAACTTACGCTGTAGTAAATGCTTCCAAGAAAGTGTTTGCTGTTCTCTTTCAAAATTGACTAAATCACAATGACTCCCCATCAGAATTTGGTTGGTGCTGACATTTACTTGCTCCCGATTTTTTTCTGAGGAGATTGAGCTCTGACTTTTTATGAAGGAGTTAAACTCAGATGCAAGAATAAACAAATTCAACATTAGTACCAACTTAAAGCACTCCTTAGCTGCTTGCTCCTGACCCCAGTGCTAGCGTGTCACCTCTCTCAGGCGTGCTGCACAACTGTGCGTCCATGCTGGCAACCATAGCCAGGAACTGATTCAGCTTAAAAATCTAAGTTTTTTTGTGGAGGCTAAATAAGCAGCCAATGCAAGGAAATAACGAACTCCTTATACTGTTCTTGTAAACAAAGCTCCTGTGTCATCAAATCGTATCTTAGGTGCAAAAAGAAGGTATGTGGTTTTGAACGTTGCGTTAATTTTTCTGACCTTGCTGCATAGAAGTAGATTTTTCTGTATGTATGTTATTTAGCCCTTACACTACAGATGAGAGACTAAAACCCCCTGCAAAAGTTAAGGAGAGCATGGAGGAGGGATGTGATTGGCTGGGAATGAAGCAAGGTGGGAACAGGCAGAGACAACAAGCCTCAGGAGCTATGCTGCAGAGCCAGGGAAAGACTGGAGAGCCTTCATAGGAGAAAACCATGAGCCCTAAGCCTGGGGAGCAGAGACAATTCTAACTGGAAATGTGAGAGGGCTTTTCATGCTCAGATTTCAATGTCTGTGTGGGATTAGGACTCACCACCCCCTGTTCCAGTGACAATGTGATAATATGGCTCATTGCATCGGTATGTGATCACTGACTGGTAGTTGTTGTTTGCAGGTTTGTTAACATAGCTGAATGCCCCATTGGTCAAGTCTGTAGGGTTGCCACAGTTCACAACTACAAAAAAGAAAAAAAAAAAGGTGAATCAAAGACAGCCTTACTACCTGCCGGCTAAGGCTTGACTTGGATTGTGGCCTTGATGTGAAGGATGGAGAGGACCAGTTAGTACAGCAGGGAGAGAGAGGGCGTTCCAAAATGGATCCCAAACTGTGATCTTTTGCTTTTAGATGTTACAGCATTGTATCAACTTTTTAGTGATATTTTATGCGGTTTTGTAAGGGAGGAGAAACACTTAAGTTTTTGCAAGTGGAAAATGTCATGAAAGTCAACAGTGGACTCAGTGACCTCCACAGGTCCTTCCAACCAGCATATCTATAAGTCTATGACCACAGGCAAATTAAGTCATAGAGGCTGAACTCCCCATGTTCTTGGAGGGGGAAAGCCATGGCAGGGGGCATAATCCCCGTTCTCAGATCACTCACTTTCACAGTGGGGCATGGATTGATGCCATGTCCCATCAGCCTGGCAGACAGCTGTGAAGGACAGCAGCTTTCGGTCGCCCTGCATGGGAGAGAAAAACATCTCTGTTGGTTGTACAGAGTCTTACATTCCCTTCCCCACGTTAAAATACTATTCTATCTGCCCATATTTTCACTGCTGTCCAATAGTTACCCCTCCACAGTCTGTTCCAGTTGCTGTCCTCTCCCTTTGCTGCCTTCCCTCTATCCTGTGTTTGCCACAGGCTACAAATTTTTCATAGCAGGCCAAGATATCAGCAGCCAGCAACCATGAAACAAGTCTGGGGTGCTACCCAGACCTGGCAATAGGATGGCAAGGGAGGCAGGTAACATCTTCTACTTCAAATTTGATTTCATATCCTTCCAAAGAGGTATTCTTGTTTACCAATGTTTCCTGGGATCTTTGTCTCTCATCATGAAATAGTAATTGCATAAGGAGGGGAGCTAGGAGAAAGGAAGGAGAAAACACTGGAAGAAAGCCAACAGAAGCAAGGACTAAACAGAAATTGCAACAGATCACCATAAGCAAAATCTCCAAAGAAAGTTTTACTGAAAGGTGAAAGACAAACTGAAGAGAAGCCAGAATATGGCTGAAGGGAGTGGAGAAGGGATCTCACCTCCATCAGGTTATACCCAGTCTTGCAGCTGACAACGAAATAGTCCTGAAATTGATACACAGGCTGCAGGTCCCTGATGATAGTAAACTCATCCCGTGGGACAGGCTGTGGACACCGTATTTCTGTTAGAAAATGGGATAAAGTATGTTGATATTAACAAATGGTGTAGATAGGCTGTAGTAGCCTCTGGGGAAGAAACCTCTTACTCTCTGAGGTGTAGTGTATCTTCCAGCCACGGCTGAACCCTGACTCATCAGTGAGGAAGAGTATGTCCACCTCATTGCTGTTGGTTTCAATGCTGCCGGGTGATTCCTTGCCACAAAATTCACCAATCTGTCTTCCTCGTGCTTGGATCTGATAAGGAAAACATGTATCACAGGGACAGAAACACACATGCCTCTCTGCCCCAGTACCCCTATTTCAATCCAGACCAAGTTTGCCACAGTGCCTATGACAGTGGACAGGGCTGGTTGTGTGATCTGTCTTTGCTGATGTCTGCACTGACAGATCAGAACAAAGGGCTGAGCTACCTACAAGCTCTGCTTCTCCCTTATCATGGGTAGCAGAGCTATCAACCCCTTCAAATCCTGAAATTAAATCAAAGGGATATAAAACTGGAAGAAGGATGAATTTTTGGCCCCTCTCACAGGGGCCTGTGACCCAGAGCCTCTGACCTCAGGACACTGGTAATTAAGCACACTGAGGGAGGGACAAGGGAAGAGCTCAGTCCTTCATGCTGGGGCATTCTCCTTGTACTGATCCCATATTTCTCATCGGAATAGTGGTGTCCGCACAATTCCTGTCCAGGTCTGGCAGTAGGGTTGGAAGTAGAGTTTGCTAATCTCCAGTACCTTGAGCTGGTCATAAGGACAGTGGACTTGCTGGTGTTCATCAATCTCAAAGGGTTCCAAGAACTTGAGGATAATAGACAGGCCTTTTTGCAGACGGATGCTGTAGTTACACCGAAGATCTTCAGGATAGGGCTGGGGGTACTCAGGGCTGCTCAGGTACCCAGATGCCTCTGTGAACAACTCACTGCTGCACTCCACTGGTGTAGAGGAAGAAAGTAAAGGTCACATTGTGGAGCTGTGTCATTTGCAGCCCTGTCAGCTGCTCCCTAAGTCACTTCTCCCACCCTTCCTGGCTGAAGGGCTCCTTGATCCTATGATCTTTCAAAATTTCAATTTACCTTTGCAGGAGTGGTGGTCACTCTGAAGCTGGTAGCCAGTCTGGCAAGAACAGAAGTAGCTACCCACATAGTTGTGACAGAAGTGCTGGCACTGAGGCCTTTCATCTTCCACAGCAGCATTGTTAGGGTCACATTCATCAAGATCTGAAGACATAGGGGATGCAGGGACAAGGGGAGGAAAGTGTTAAACCTCTCTGCTGTACACTGAAATTACATAGAGATTCATATCCTTGCTTACAGCGTCTCTTCATTTTTCTGACAAGGAGGAAAATTAGTGGAGCCACACAGGCTTCTTTCTGCATTGCCTACTCACCTACAGCTTGGTAATAGGCCAGGAAGCCCCTGTAGGGAATCACTGTGCCATTGTCTTCATTGGAGAAATCAGAGTGAAATGCCAGGTGCATCCTGTTCCCCTTAGATACAAATTCCTTTCTTCCCGGGTGATTGCCTGTGGTTGACCCAAGCTGGCCACAGTATCGGCCCAAGTTCTTCTTGTCTGCTTTGATCTGTCAAGTTTAAGGGGAAATCACTGCAGCCTCATAAGATTCAGCCTGCTTCATGCATCACTATTACCCAGCCATGAGTTGCCAGTAGCTGCTCCACCCATTTCTATCTTTAACTCCTTCCCTTTCCTTTGTGGGAAGCATGAGAGGAGGCCTGGTAAATGAAGAGCCATTGCATGTGGTGGCCACTAGATTCCTATCTCCAGCCACCCCTTGGCCCAGATAACTATGCACGTACCTTAACATAGTCATAGAAGCAGGACTCAGATGGCTCCACGTCAAAATATCTGAAGGTCAGCTTCACCACATAGCCTTTTGGGACGTGGATATCCCAGATGCTGATGTTATTGTTGGGATATGGCTTGGGATAACCGGGGGATCTGATCTCCCCAAAAAGCTTTCTTGGGACTGGACTGGAACTGATCACTCCAAAAAAGAGGAAGGCCCACAGGAGAAAAAGAACGTGCCTGTGAACATGGCAAGTAAACTATGACATTGCACAAAATTAGGTCATCCAAAATCAGGGGAGACTTCACAAGTGACTTGTGCACTGTCTAATGGAATCCAACATGGGAGGCCTAGCTGCAGGTCCAGCTTCTGGCTTTGATCATTCCAGGAGCAAGAAGGACAGCTGAAATGAAAACACCAGCACTACCCAGGTTCCAGCAAGTCACTGTCACCCAGCCAAAGAGATTCACCAAACAGGAATCAGTTTGAAGGAGCATGGGTGAATTCCCTGAGCAACATCTGCTTGTTCCCAGCAGGCATGGGGCTGGGTCTCTTAGAACCAGGGGAAGTTTGGTTCCCTTTGGCTCTGGGCCAGCAGGTCATTTCTGTTTACTGCTAGTTTAGGATCTCTGCCCAGTTCATTTGGTGAGGGTCTGAAGAGCTGAGGAGCAATCCTGCAGTGCCTCCTGGGCCCTCTACCCAGTTCCTCTCCTCCAAAAGTTGGCCCTTATGTTTTTCCCTCATTCTGCAGATCGCCCCTATTCCCCTCTGGGGAATGAGGACCGTCAGTCTTGCTCCAAAACAAGTTCACTGCCCAGATTTCATGAAAATATCAGCCAGGAAGATCCTTCTTCCTCAACCGTACATGCTAGCAAAGCTTTAATGGAGGGACAGCGAGATGAGCTGCTTGGACCTCTTCTCCTCCCTGGAAGGGTCTAACCCTCCCGTTCCCTCCCCGCAAAGATGTGGCTGCGCCTCCCCCTTCCCCAGCTGCCCCTACTCACATGTCCATGCGCTCGCCCGCCGGGCACGCACCCCTGCCCGTCCTCCCCGCTGCCCCGGCCGGAGCTCCGGAGCGGCGGTCAACGGGAATTCTGCCCGGAGGCCGGTCAGGTAGGTGGGGAGAGGCGGAGGGAGGGAAGAGAAAGCCCGGCTGCGAGCAGCCTGGCACCGGCCCAGACCCCCGCAGCCCGGCGCCTGCTGCCCTCTGCTGCCGAGCAGCTGCCGAGCCGCTGGTCCCCCCGGCCATGCAAACACAGGCTCCGGGGAGTGCTTTTGGGGGGCCCTCCCATCCTAGCCAGGCAGGGGCGATCTGTCTCTTCTGGGTGAGAAGGCGGTAAAATGATTGCTAGAGACCTTTCCTAGGGTTTGATATGCAATTCAGCAGCTGCTCTGTTTCCTGCTAAAGATGTCCTCCTAGGAAGTGTCCCCCACTCCTTCGGGGCAGTTTTCTGGTGTAGGAAGACCAGAAATTGTAGTCTCAACAAGTTAATTTAAACTGAAAAAAATCAAACTGTCAAAAAAGTCAAGTTTTCTCTGTTCCAGCTTGCTGAAGAGCGTTTCAGAGTTTTTTTACGATGGGAACTGGGATCTTCTTCAGGGAAAGCAAGAAACCTCAGACATTTGAGTTAGATATTAAGGAAAATGAACAAACCTATAGAATTAAATGCATTCTGAGAACAAGTCCCTTTTCAAGGACCCTTCTTGCTGTTTGTTCTGCAAGCATTTTTAGGAGAAACAAGATAGATAAGGCCTTTGGTATTTAATGGGGAAATGAGAAAAGATAGCAACTTACAAACACATTTCAGGATTTTATCAGCATAGTGCCCAAGACATATATTGTGTGCCACCAACTTCGTGAAGTTTAAAATTTCTTGGCTTTCAGACTTTGGGGTAAGAGATAAACCACTATTTTAATGTTTTCCCTTAGAATTATGGGTGGCTTCAGAGAAATTAGCAAGTTTCTAGCATTGAAAGCATAGGAAATAATTCACAGCTACAAAACCATGTTGAATTAAGATGAAAATATTGTTAAAAAGAATGAAGAAAGTGTCTTTGGGATATTTATGGAAGTGCACTAGAGAACCTGCTCATCAAACGTCTTTGAATTATTATCTGAAAAAGATCACATAAACATGTAATTAGTGCCTCTGTAGTAACAGCATATGGCCCCACACATCAGAATTAAGATTAGGCTGGGGACATCACCCCAGTACTTCCTGATGTCCAAATATCTCCTCTGCATGATGAACATACTTGGGCAGGCCCACTGTCGTGCTGTGCCGGAGCAGGTTCTGCTGGCTTACTGTCCCACCAGAAGGGATGCTTTTACTCAGAAACCCCATCTGGAAAGTAGCTGGCAAGCACTGGAAACTACTCTCCGAGAGATCTGTTATGAACAGGTTACTGGTGGGAAGAGTGTTCTCTGGCAAAGCACGGATAGACAGAGGTGATTGAGGACCTTTTGTAAGGAAGTTGATCATTTCAGTGTGTTCTTGACAAGGAATCTTCTATCCAGAGGGCATTACTGGGATTTCCCTGTGGCACTTTCGAGGCACATCTCCCGTGTCTTCATTTCCTCCCCCTGCCCTGGTAACACCATCTGGGCTACCAGGAGAGTACTTCAGCTTGTAAAGCAAGGGTGGTTAGCTGGGGATATGCATAACTGGAGCAGCCCACCTCTAATACATGTCCCATAGACCCACCTGATTTGGACAATACAGCTGTGCCCTCAGTCCTGCTCCAGTGCTCCCACTGGTGGCGTTCCCCTTCAGATGTTCTGTGCAATCCTGTTCTTTATGGTAAGTAGAAGCCAGGAAATATCTGGTACCATTTTTCCCTCGGGAGGATGTCTGTGCCTTTCTTTGCTTAAGGGTAGAATACATGTAGGACCACGGAATACATGTAGGACCACAGAACGCCAAAACTAGCACCTGTTTGCTGCCTGCTTGACTCAGGTGGGTTACAAGGGGACTGGACAATAAATCCAGACAATATCAGTGCAAAGTAAAGAAACTGTGGATCTTCAGCACAGTCAAAGATGCCAACATCTTCTCATGGAGAAAGACTCCTGCTTTGAATACAGTCTGTTGCAGGAGGTCATTGGAAAGAAACCTGCTCTACAGACTCAGAGGCTGTGAGATCATCCTCTGATGTGCAGTACCTCTCATCCACTAAGAAGGAGAAGATGAGTTGGATACTTTACCTTCAAACTTGAAGCAAGAAGGACAGAGAAATAACTCTGTTGGGCCTCCTACAGCTACACCATCTACCCTAGAATAGACCAGGGCCACAGACCAAGGCTCACCTGTAAAGCAGCTCACCTGAGCTGCTTTCCCAGGGCACTCTACCTTCAACTGCTTGATTTGACTATCCGTCACAGCCTTTTGAGGACACTGCCACTAGCCATAGGGCTTGGGATTCACACAGCCAGGCCTGTGCTATCCAATGGCTTACCACTTTTTCAGACAAATCATGCCACTCCTGCAGCTCTGGCTGATACGAAGATGACGTACACCAATAGAAGTGGGAGTGGGTCTTCCCCCTAGAATGAGATCATGAGTAGCAGCAGCATCTTGGTAGGCTGTTTCTGTGTCTTTTAAATCAAGGAGCAAAGCCAAGTGTAATACCCCAGAAGGAATGTAGTTCTGCAGCACTAGCCACTCAACAAGGGGCAAAAACAAAGACAGTGTCCTCCCAATATCACACCTTATCCCCTGCCTTACGCTAGCATCCTCACCTCCCACAGGCTTGTGTCTCAGCGATACAATACTGTGGAGCAAAGTTAACATCTGACTTAGGCATCACACCTATAGCATGACTACAAAAGAAAAAACAGTGAATTACTAGTGCTCGTAGTTACTAACTGAAGCCTCAGAATAAGTTGGAATAGTATCCCTTATGATTATTATGAGTGTGGACCACACCAAGTGGGTATGATTCCTATTTATGGTTCTGGCACAACCAGATGCTTCCTGAAGATGAGAAGCTGTCATGGATATATGATGGCTAGCAACCAGTCAGAAGCAATCCACTCAGCATGTCACCTCACAGGCTTACATGACAATTATGTGGATGGTTGGCATGCCAGTGGAAGAGTCTGGGTAACCACCTGAAGGCAATAGCTGTCTGCCATCAAACCAGAACGTAGGCTCAGAAACCTAAAGTTTGTACCAGCTTTTGGTACAGGGCCTGAAATGAGTTGATTAGTTGTTGATCACACAGTCTGGGAGATATCAGTCTGGACATGGTGAAGTGAGATTTGTGTTGGGGATTGGAAGCATCTCAGAAGGGCTCTCATTGTATGGAGGCGTGGGAAGAGGGCAACAGTTGAACCAGCCTCAGCTGCTGTCAGTCAAAGCTCTGCCTTTTGCAACCTCATGATACAACACAAAATAATGTAAAGGCTCCTTATGAGAGAAGGCATGATGGGTTGTGGACGTCTGCATAGAGCAGATAAATGACACGCTGGATGGTGTGGCTATGATTGCTCTTTGGGTTTGATTGTGTCCCACCCAGTGGTACTCTTGCACTGTGGATATTGACAGGGTGCTGCAGCCTCTCATGTCCTCAGAGATGACCTTGAAGAGCCAGAGGTTGACATTATAGGTACAGCTGCAGCTCCCCGACCCCCTGCTTATCACATGTTCTGAAGTAATGCTTTTCTCATGGCACTCATCTTTGCAGTTCTCTTTGGAAAATAATACATTTTAGATGAGCTGCTGGAGGAAAAAATTGCATTTTCTCAGCTCAGAAAGGGCTTGTATTTTCAAAATCTGCCTACCTCTTGCTTCTCCGTGATGTCAGTAGCTACACATTTCTGTGTACCCTGCCCTTCAACATTTTGTTGGGAGGCAACCACAAGTGTCCTTCAGAACTAACTGCCTGTGGGCTCGTGCACATCCCATCAGGTGTCTTCATTAAAGGACATCTCTGTCTTTGGCACTGGTCTGGCTTTTCAGGGGACCTCGCCTCCTTTGATTCTGTCCCTTGGTCTCTGATTGTAGAGAGGAGCTGTGAATCAGGGGAGCTATGATGGCCATGGGGAGACACTGCCAGGAACGCCAGGAGTGCTGGGGCTAGAGGCGGTGGCCATGGTTTCCTACACCAGGAGAAGAGCCTGAGCCTTCCTCACCCTTGGGACCTTCTCAGGAGCGCAGTGAACATGGGGCTAGTTCCCTTGCCCCTGCCCTCGGATTTCACACCATTACATGAAAATCCTTGACTCTGCAGGACAAGTTCTGTTTTCTACCCAACCTGCTTGAGAATCCCGGGATCCTGAGAAGAATGTGGGGTCCCCAGGGAACAGGAGAAGACGGCTGGTGTCGGTGGCTGCGCAAGAAGAGGCAGCCTCAGCCACCCTTGCCCACTCGGGCATCAGCCCCTGCTTCCCGGGGGGAGCCGGGGAGGAGCGCGGCAGCTGCGGGGGGGCGGGCAGGCCGTGGGGCAGCCCCCGCACCGCTCCACCCCGCACGGCTCTTATTCTGAAAGGAGCCTTCGTGCAGCCGACGGCCCATCGCCCGCCCCGGCCCACCCGGGCCGCCTCCTCTCCCCGCCTCCCACTCCCCGCAGGCCCGGCCCCGCCGTGGCCCCCGCCACGGCCCGGCCCGGCCCGGCCCGCCGCCGCCACCGCGGCCGCTGCTGGGCGAGAGGAGAGGCGGAAGAAAAGACGCTGCTACGGGGGCTGCTCGGCTCGCTCGAGTCTTGTTTCTTTTTCCACCCGGCGCAGTTTGCACTCGGGAGCGAGGGTCCCGTCCCGGCATCCGTCTGGGGGAGCGCTCACTTCACTTTCTGGAAAACCTGGACACACACCTCGTCTTCGGCAGTCATGCGCTGGGGAAAGGGGGGCGAAAGAGCAGTTTAGGCTGCATCCCCTACTCCTCTCCCTCCCCAGCTGCTGCTGCTGCAGTCCTGCCTGTCCTCCTGCTGCTGGCTGGTGTCTCACAGGCCACATGCTGCTGCGTGCCCTTCCCGACCCCCCAAAGCCCCAGCGGGTCAGGCTGCAGTGCAGGGAAGGGCCATTGCCTTGGTTGAGCTGTGTTAACTTTTAAACCCTGGAGGCAGATGTTTGTGTGAAGTGGTGGCTGCCCCTGAGCAGCCGGGGCTGAAGTCTGAGAGGAGCTGGAAGGAAGCTGCATGGATGGCTCAGAGCCTGCAGCACCCACACTGTGTGTGTCCCCCGCCCACTGAGACTGGGATTTAGCAAGCTGCGGTGGACCCCTCCTCACCAGATGCAGCTGGTCCCCCTCCAGCCAGTGCCTCCAGCCTCGGTTCCTCTTCTCTCCGAGCTGCTCACACACCAGCTGATCCCCCTCCCAGGACACAGTTGTCTGAAAAAAAGGAGGAGAGGGGAAGACATGGTCCCCAAGACAAGCAGATCCTGTCAATACAGGTTTCCAGCAATGACACTGACTCTTCCTCTCAGGCACATTTTCAAATGCAGTCCCTGATCTGGTGCCTCTTTGGTGAGTTCTTGGGACTGATGCTCTTTGTGGGAGGTGAACGACCCTCTGGCTTCCAAGTGCAACGAAGTACTGCCAAGTGGGCTGACACACTCTTTCAGGGCTTTGCTCCAGAGGATAGTACTCTCTGGGTCCCAAAGTACGGTGCTCATCCCCTTTGCTGTGAGTGATTTACCCACAGAACCACTTATTCCTGGACTTGCAGGGGCACGCCAGCTCTGGGCTAGGCTCTCAACTTGGTATGGAATCAAAAGCTGAGTAAGTCCCTGAACTTGTAGTGCACACCAGTCTGCTTGTCAAAATGCACTGTTTGGGGCTTCTCACCTGGCACTTCCGTCCATCCACGGGTCCCAGGTCTTCCTCAAACTGGACTCCCAGGTCAAAATCCATAACGTAGTCCCGCAGGGAGGTGATCGTGCGGATGACCATGTGATCTCCTGTGTGGATGATCTCTTTATCAGGCTTCAGGAGGCAAACCAGTTTTCGTAGGACCACGCTGATATCTGGAGGATAAGAGGGAGGGGAGATCTGTGGACAATCTGGGGCCCTCCTCTAGCAGCATCCCTGCAGAGCTCCTCCACTCTTCTAGCCAGGGAGCCCCAGTCATGTTATGTCCTCCCCCCTTCCCACCACAGCGCAAAAGTGATGGTCACAGGCAGAAGGACCAGAGGGTTCCCAAACCCCTTCCTCCCCTTCCCGACTTCTGACATTTTTGGAGACAGAAGGGAGCAAAAGGGGAGGAAGGAACGGGATGAGGAGGATGGAGTTACCTAAAGCGCGCAGGTAATTATCCATGTTCTCCTGGGAGACGAAGCGGTAATAGCCGGTGAGGTTGGGAGGCATCCCGGGGCGGCAGGACGGGACCGACGGCGAGGAGGAGAGATAACAAGGAGCCGGACAGGCACGGAGCTGGAACTGATCTCTCTCGCCGGGCGGGCCGGTCCCTCTCCCGCGGTGCGGGGAGGTCTGCGGGGCTGCCGGCTCCCGGACTCCGCGCTGCAGTAAGAGTCCCCGCGCCGGGAGGCGCGGAAAAGGCCGGGACTGCCCCAGCTTCCAGCATCTCCGCCTCGGCTGGGGAGGACGTAAGAGCGGCAGGTCACCGCCTCACCTCACCCTCCGCCTTCCTCGGGGGCTGCGTGTGTTAAACTCTTGGCTGTCGACCAGCGGCAAGCCCTCCCCCCTCC
>VFFE01007218.1:118779-149118 GCA_008921705.1 Burhinus oedicnemus
GACGCTCGTGGCTGCGACATTCCTCAGAGCAGTGCCCCGGCACACGCTCCCCCCGCACTGGCCAACCCGTCGGGGAGACGGGGCGGCAGGCTGGCGGTTCCGCCCTGCCGAGCCCGGGGTGGATGGGTCCCGGGCTTCGGATGCGGTCTGCAGCCCTTCGCCCCGGCAACCCCCACCGATCCTCACACTCCCTTCCGGCCTGCTGCTCCCGCGTCCCCCAGCAGCTGCGAGGATGCTTCCTGGGGCGAAGCACCAGTGGCCCGTTTTGAAGCCCCCACCTCTTCCTTACGGCCCACCACGGCCAAGCTCCCCCAGCCCTCGCCCCTCTCTCCGTGCCCTGCCCGGATTGCAGTGAGATGGAAAACCAGCGGCTCCCCCGCACCGCGCAGCACCGCGCCGCGCCCCCGCGCCACCCCCCCGCAGCACCTGGCGCGGCGGCCCCGCGCATTGGCTGCCGACCCCCACCGGCCCCCGCCGCGCCCGTGACGTCATGCTGCAGTGGCGGGGCGGGGCCGGGCGTGGAGCGGAGCGGGGCTCGCGGAGGTACCGCGCCGTCCCTGCGCGCCGCCGCCGCCGCGGGAGCGAGGGCGTGGGCCGGGCCGGGCCGGGCCGGGCCGGGCAGGGCAAGGCCGCGCCCGCCGCTGTCCAGTAGCCCCGGGCGGGCTGGGACCCGCCGCCGCGATGGGCGACCCTCGGCCCCGCGCCGCCGCCGTCCTTCTCCCTCTCCTCTGCCTCTGCGCCGCGCTGCCCGGCGGCGCCTCCAACAAAGGTGAGCGGCGGAGCGCCGCGGGCGCGGTCCCCGGCGGCGGCGGGGCCGGGGGTGCGGCGGGACGCCCCGCTAGGACCCTCCGGCTGCACCCCGCGGCGGGGCTGAGAGGCGCGTTGGCCGCGGCTCATGCATCAGCCCCCGCGGTGGCGGTGCGACTCCGCGTTGCCCGTCGCCTTCTCCTGGCACGTTTTTGTCGGGGGATCTCCGCGGTCCCCGGCGGCTCCAGCTTGCTTTGCCCCTTTGGGCTCCCTCATACCTTCCCCTCTCTACTTTCTCCATCTGTCTCCTACCACCGCTTTTTTCTCTATTCTTTCCTCTCCTTCTAGCATCCCCCTCGCGTTTTCCCCTTTTCCACCCACTTGTCTTGCTTCTGTTTCAGTTATTGCTGCGTGGATTTAGCTTCCCTTCCCTTCTTTAGCATGCTGAGAATGTGGTGTTCTTCACAGACCTCTGTGGTCTCCGAAACACATCCCCGATCTCCGTCTTCCAATTCTAGTTCATCCATCTACAATCTGTCAATAGGAATTATTGTACATTTGTGTGTTAAACTATGCAGGTTGTTTATATAAAACAGTATTTTATGTGTTTGATATGTAAAAAAAACCCCTAACACTACAGCTGTGTCGTTCTGAATGCAGATGTTCTTTGAACATGTAGAGTGGTGGACAAAGATGTAGGTTTCTAGATCTGTGGCTGTAGACACAGGCGTGAAAAATTCACCCCAGGGGAATCAGTACGTCAACAATCTGACAGGGTGGGAGTATCAGAAAACATGCGAGGGACTCAGGGGTCATCAGGGAATGTGACACCTTAGGGTGCTTTCTGTGCTTCAGAAGAGGTCGGGCTACAGGGCAGGTGCTATGCTGACATTGGCAGCGGCATTTATTTGTGCTGCTCTGGTGACAAGGGGCCCAGTGGCAAGGCAAGGCCCCTTACGCTCTGGATTTTGTCTCTCCTTTGCAAATTTACACTCTGAGACATCTCCCCACCTTTAGCAAATTATTTTAGATTTATAGGAGCTTTCTTGAAGCTGGTAGGAGCCTGTATCCTAAAAATATTCCCAAAATGTTTTTCTAATCAGGAACTGATTTCCCAAGAAATCAGACTGGTGATTCCCAAGTTGCAGGTGGATGCAGGAAAGGATTTATCTCTCTACCACCAGCTTGTTACCCCAGCAACAGGGCATATTTGGCAGTTGTAGCTATGGTTTCGCACCTCGGTGGTGTGGCGCATGGACTAGAGCCGTCACAGGGTGGAATCTGGGGGGGGCAATGGAGGGGTGGGGTGAAATGTGGGCACTTGCACACAGGGAGCATTCTACCTGCGTACTGAGCAGGATGGATATTTCTCTGGATTTCCTACGCAATGCTTTATAATCTTAGTCAATACGGTGAGGGAGAAATGCCAACGCACGCTCTTCACTGCTATGCCAGGCTGGGTCTGCCTGCTCTGCCCTGCTGGTGCATCCCCACTCTGACCTGTCGCCCTGTCTGCTGGCCCACCACCCGGCTCTGGCAGCATCCCCTGGCCCCGCAGAAGAGCTTGGTTGTAAGGGATACTGACCCTTTTGAGTCAACACATCATGCCATGCCAGTATGGTTTCAGAGGATACTGTGCTGCAGAGGATGAATTCACATATTGGAAGTAGTGCCCTTGAGGGGGAAGGCTCTGTATCCTACTCCCCACCAGCTTGGAGCCATGCTGTGCTCAAAGTATTGCTCGGTCATAATAAATCTTGGTCTCCAGGAGGTGGGAGAGTGGGGGATTATCTGGGAATGGGGGTTGTAACTAGGCCATGTAATATAATCTCTGAGGCCCATTTGTCAGGGAGTGGGCATGGGGGAGGGGTTTTTAATTTGTAATGATTTTCCTTCACTCTCCCCTCCTCTCCCCTCCCCTTCCCTTCCCCCCACCCCTTTATTTCTCCCTTTCCCTGCCCCGGAGCCTGTGTGATAAAGATTAATTTGCTATTTCTGGGCCTGTGACATTTTTCAGAGCCTCCTGCTGGTTGCTGCCTCCATGCCAAGCCTGGCTGGGCTCCAGCCAACGGGATTAGCAAGGAGGGGCCAAGGGAATATGGTGCTCGCCATGGAGTCGGGAAGGAAGGAGAAAGGGGCTCTCAGAGTAGGTTATTATATGTGTAGGATGACTGACTGAATGTGTACCTGGGTACGTGTGTGTAGATCCTGGGCCTTAGTCCGGAGGATGAAAGGCGTAAGCGATAATGGCTGCATGCAAGACTTGTCCCCTGGGGACACCCCAAGGGAAAATGTATCCTGGATCCTTTAATTACGGCTTTAGTGAGCTAAAGGATTTAGCATTTGGAATCTGTCTCCAGAATCAGGCTACTTCTGCCTCTTGATTTCATGGGTTTTTTAACCACTCCAGCTTTCTTGGGCACCCAGATGCCTCTCCACATATTTCTAATAAGATAGTAATGAGGAGGCCAGAAGTAACATGTTGCTTCTGATGAGGTCTCCCAACAGCCACGTAGAGTAGAACTAAAGAAAGATAACTTCTTCCTCCCAGCCTACTTCTTTATTTCCAGAGAAGAAGGTGGGGAGGGATGGGTGTTACCTGCCACTGGATGATATTCTGCTCTTTTCCTACTGAATCTGTCATTGGTGGCTAATACATTCCTGTCCTCCATCCCTTACCCCAAATCCACCTCAGCAAACAAGCACAAACCCTGGATTGAAGCTGAGTATCAGGGCATCGTCATGGAGAATGACAACACAGTCTTGCTCAACCCACCGCTATTTGCACTGGACAAAGATGCTCCACTGCGCTATGCAGGTAGGTGGGTAACAGCTCTGGGAATGGTGGGAGGCCAGGAAAGACTTATGAAGAGGCAGACAAGGTGACATTCATCCCTGTGCTGGATTTGAGCTTTCTCCAGGAAATTATCACCGCCAAACCTTGTTCCAGAGGAGGTCCCCAGTGAAGTCTGGAGGCAATTTGGGCACAGCTTGATTTAGGATGCCATAAGCTGTTCCCTTAGGGAGAGAAATTGAGGGTGGAGCCAGCTTACCTTTTGACGCAGTTCTGCTCTTTCCAAAGATCACATGCACAGCTCTGTGTCTGTGAGCGCTGGAGAAAGCTGGTAGAGCACACTTCATTGGCAGTGCTATGTCCCCACACAGTAAACACAAATCCCGGAAACTACAGACGAGGCTTTACGAGGGTTGTATTCCTGGTGCTTGCTTAGGGTGTGCCTGGAGCTTCCTCATGCGTCCTCCCTCAGCTTTGGGAGAGGAAAAGTTGTCCTTGTGAGCTGAACTTTAGGATTTAGGTGACCCTCTCTGCAGTTCCCTGCGGTACTGTGCACTTCCTGCGTGTGTGGGTGGATGAGACATAATGGATCTTCATGTCTATCTGCAATATATGGCTTGTTTTGCCTCCCTGAGGGATGCAGAGGAGGAATAAGGTGCTCCCTGAGTGCTGTGGCTGTGTAGCACTAACAAATCTAGCTTGAGCCTTGTAACCTCTAATCTTTCTTGATGCTGGTCAAGACTCCTTGCCGTGCGAGTAGTCTCCAGTAGAGGGCAATGTACACCATTAATGGCTGTAAGAGATGGCAGGAGGGACACCTAGGAGACCAAAAACTGCTCAAAATGAGAGGTGGTAGTGGGGAAGAACAGAGAGTGTAAGTTAGAAAGGCTGAAAATACGGGAGAGGGAAGCAAGGGGGAGTAATGCGCTCTCCTCAGTCCTTTTCTTTCTCCCCTTCCTCTGTGTCTTTGTGGGTACCAGGTGAAATCTGTGGCTTCAGGATCCATGGGGCAGGGGTACCTTTTGAAGCTGTGATCCTGGACAAAGCTACAGGTGAGGGGCTGATCCGGGCCAAGGAACCAGTAGATTGTGAAGCACATAAGGAGCACACATTCACCATCCAGGCTTATGACTGTGGAGAGGGACCTGATGGAGCAAATACCAAGAAATCACACAAGTAAGTCCATGCAGTCCCTTGTATGTTACAAAATGCGATCTGTCACAGAAATGCAAATGAAAATTGCTGTGGGAATGCTTCCTTTAGCCAGAAGTATTTTTGTCTAGCCTTGATACTATAACTCAACATGTTAATAAGACCCAAAGAGAAGTGTTCACTGACTGAGTCACATGAGTGAATACACTAGAAATGAGGGCTGCTTGACAGTTGTGTCTAAGGGTGGTGTTTTGTGTTGCTGCATACAGGCAGGAGATCCAGATTACATTATCATTCCTTTTGCTCTTTCTCTGGGGTGGGAAACCATTGTCCAAGCTCCTGTGTGCCAACATTGCTGCATGGAAACCAAGGTCTCTTTCCTTGTCCTTGCTTTTGATGGCTGGAAATCAAACTGGTGCACTTCAGGGGAGTGACTTACACTGAAATGTAGGTGGTGTATGGCTCCTAATCATCCGATCAGTTCTTATTGATGTCTCTCTGCATCAGGGCCACAGTGCACGTTCGAGTAAATGATGTGAATGAGTTTGCTCCTGTCTTTGTGGAAAAGTTGTATCATGTGGCAGTGACTGAGGGAAAGCTGTATGACCGCATCTTGCGTGTGGAGGCCATTGATGGAGACTGCTCGCCACAGTACAGCCAGATCTGCTACTATGAGATCCTGACCCCCAATATTCCCTTTCTGATTGACAATGATGGTAAGAATCCGCACCTACTATGAGCACCTGGTGCAGAGATGCAGTAGCCATTTTGTGGGATGCTATAGCTTATTACTGAATGGCACTGGTCGGGGGACTCAACCCCTTTTTGGTTGTTTTTGTAGTTGATCAAAAATAAGAGTGATGTCTAGAAGGAACATCTTTGAGGAGACTGTCTCTCCTCTCCCTTAATCTCTTTGTTTTGCTAACCAGGGAACATTGAGAACACAGAGAAGCTGCAGTACAGTGGAGATCGTCTCTACAAATTCACAGTGACAGCCTATGACTGTGGAAAGAAGCGGGCTTCTGATGATGCTGAAGTGGAAATCCAGGTGAAACCCACCTGCAAGCCCAGCTGGCAGGGTATGAAACCTCCAAACACAGTTATGTCTTCCCTTTGCTTTTGCTGAACTACTACTCATTGCAAATGTTTGTATATACACATATAAATTTGTATGCCCATATATATGGTTCAGTTGTGGCACCAACCCATCAGTCCCATGTAAGGGCATGCAGTAGACATATAAGTCTGTTGCAAAGCCACTGAAAGGCAATTCTAACGTTGGAAAATCATTCCTTGGATTACTGTGAGCTGCTGTGTATTTGATAAGGCTCATCAACTGTATTCAATGTAGATTGTTTTCGGGGCTGCTCATCTTTGAGGATATTTGGCTTTTCCAGAGGTGTTGTATGCCTACAGGTTCACCTTAGTCAATAGAATTAAGGGGAAATCAACACAGCTAAGTTATGTCCTCTGCCTGATGAGACAGGCGGACAGTCCAAGGAGTGCTGCTACACTGGTACTAGCTGTAGAAGATGAGAATTTGGACCTCGTGCTTCTAGGAAGTCTTCCCTTGCACTGATGTCAGCTGCATAAAGTTGTCTTTTCAACATGGAAAGGGCCAAAAATCTCTATTTCTGGGCTAGTCTATAGATGCCACTTATGTGTGTGCCAAATGTTCTGGCCTTGGGTCCTTGGCAGGACCTAACCCCTCTCTTTCACTCTTCCTCATTAGGCTGGAACAAGAGGATTGAGTACACCCCAGGTGCAGGCAGCCTCGCGCTCTTCCCCAGCATTCACCTGGAGACCTGCGATGAGCCCCTGTGGAACATCCAGGCCACGGTGGAGCTGCAGACAAACCACGTGGCCAAGGGCTGTGACCGGGATAACTACTCCGAGAAGTCACTACGCAAACTCTGTGGTGAATGGATTCTTTCCTGCGCCCAGGGCAGCTGTGGCACAGCACCCTGCCCCTTCCCCTGGAGGGGTTCACAGTGGTAGCTCTGTGCCTCACACACCAGAGATGCTGGGGGACACATTCCTCACATCTGCTGTGGTCAGCGGGGCTGGGAGGACACCTAGCTTGCATGTTGCATTGAGGGGCAGTGGGCACCCTGCCCGTATTTACACAGGGATCCCTTGCTGGGAAGCCAGAGGTTTCTGTGCATTGCCCCAGTACTCAGAGTCTGTGGGACTTCCTTCGGCACAGATGGAAGAGTCACCATCCTTCCCCACATAGGAGAAGGTCTATAGGCAACTCCTCCCCTCCCTCTGCTCTGGGATGTTACAACAAGCCATGTAGCACCCTCTATGTCAGTTCCCCAGTTCTCAGGCTCCTTAATCCCCCGGGCTGACATTCCTGACTCCTTCCCTTCTCGGTAGGTGCTGCCTCAGGAGAGATTGACCTGCTGCCGGTGCCTAGCCCCACTGCGAACTGGACTGCGCGGCTCTCTGTGCACTACAGCCAGGACAGCAGCCTAATCTACTGGTTCAATGGCAGTCAGGCTGCCAAAGTGCCTGTGGTCAATGGGCCAAATGCCCATGAGGGGCTGAGTGACCACTTTACCCTGTCTGTATGGATGAAGCATGCCGTGGTGCCTGGCAAAGGCAGGCGGGAAGAGGAGACAGTGATCTGCAGTACAGTGCAGAGCGGTGAGACACTTTTCCTGGGGTGGTGACACTTCTGCCCACTGCCTCTAACTTGTTAGAAGGGATTGTCCCTGCAGGGGGAAATCTCTTGTGTTCCAGAGCGGGACCTGGGCAGGGGTCCTTAGGAACACGGCTTCTTCAGGTGTCACTTTTTCTGGGAGCAGTCAAGCCCGCGTTGAGCATGTGGTGCTGAGTGCCAGTCATGCAGGCTAGCACGTGCTTCTGGGCTCTGGCTAGTGAGACTGCTTTGAGGTGTGATATGTAACTCCCTGTGCTTGTCCCTGGCAGAGGATGGCTACTCACATTACTCTTTGGCTGTGCATGGCTGCCGGATTGCTTTCCTCTACTGGCCATTGCTGGAAAGTGCAAGGCCTGTGAAATTCCTCTGGAAGCTTGAGCAGGTGAGGAAGCAGTTTTGCCTCTTCCCCATGTCCCTTCTCCTTCTGCCTTTTGCTGATCCCTTCCTCTGCTGTCTGTTGTAGGTCTGCGATGATGAATGGCACCATTATGCCCTCAACCTGGAGTTCCCCACTGTTACACTCTACGTGGATGGTGTCTCATATGACCCTGCCCTCATCCATGACAATGGCCTCATTCATCCCCCACAGCAGGAACCCTCACTTATGATTGGAGCCTGCTGGACCGGTGAGTGCCCACTCCCTGAACCATGCTCTTCCCATATGGGCAACAAGGGAGTGGAGGGAGAGCCAGAAGAGGTGAAAGAAACACCACCCAATACTAAATGATGCAAACCACATTGCAGTCATCTTGTCTCCTTGGCACCAAAGGCAATGTGGGTCCTTCCTTCCTCATGGACCAAGCCAGCAAATCACAGTAGTAATAGCTCAGGGACAAGTGTCAATGGCAGCTTCTTGGACAACAGCAGTAGAATGTGTGATGGATAACCAGCTTTCAGGCAGAGGAGAGTTGAAACTCCATACCTCATTCAGGCGTGGGCCGTTCTATCAAAGCTTTTCACCAGAGAGCAGGCAATACTATTTGTTGCTGCTGGTTGTATTGATGGGGATTTCTGTGTCTTGAGGGGCTATATGAAGAAGTCACAAATCATTCGGTAGAGGAATTGGGATGGAGGACAAAGATCACGTTAGGAACATAGTTAAGCCACTACCAGATTAAAACCCATTCTGTGGAGATATAAGGCTGTATTTCCCAAGCCTTTCAGTTCTCCTGCAAGACTGAAGCAGGACAGAACTAAAGCAATTTGTCTGCTGCCTGCCTTCACTCCAGCAGAAATTTCTAGCAAGATCAAATCTTTACTGTAGTATTGCTTCTCCCAGGTCAGGGGCCTTCCCAAAGCTCTGTGCTCTTGACTGGCCTTTTGCAGCCAACAAATATTAATCAGCTTGGGACACCCTCCTGGAACCATCTGAGTTTCAAAGGAATGTTGAGAACATGGCTTGTTGTGAACATGGCTAGGACCATGTTCCATAAATGGGAATCAATTCCCAAAACAGATATCATTGGGAAAGGAGGAAAAAAACCGGGTACTTTCTCCCTTGTATCAGTTACTCATCCTACAGTCTCACCACCCCCTTCATGAGAGGGACTCTGCCCTCTTTTATCTATGATGTGCCGTCTCTAGGGCTGAAGGGTGCACTGCTTGGCACATGACTCCAGAGCTGTTCTTTTGGACTGGCCAATACAGGCACTTGTACAGATACTTGCCTGACCCTGTAATTACCCTCTTCCAATGCCTTATTGCTTGTCTGAATGTTCTTCTTTTGCAGAGGAGAAAAACAAAGAGAAAATCAAAGGAAATGAGAACTCCACTGATACTGCGCAGGGTAGGGAAAAGACAGAAGATGGTTCTCTTCCCCTCTTCACCATGCATGACTATCCCTTCTTGCATGGTGCCTTCCTCATACAGGTCCCCCAATCCTGTCCTGCCACCTCCCACCATCCTGGGAGGAAAACCCTTATTTGGTAGATTGGTCCTTGATACCTTGGTTATCTGTGGAGCATGAAAAGGCTGATAGGAGGACTATAGCCTGCTTTGAGAGATGCAATATGCATGTGGAGAAACAAGTCCTCATGCCTGATCATTAAAGTTGGTCTCTGAAGAACACAATAGCCATTAGAGACATCACAAGATGTCACCTCATCCCTATCTATGGAACATATAGTTTCTTTTAAAAGTCCTTACAGGAAGCAGAGTGAGAAGGGGACAAGAAATTGTTTCCATCTGGCATTCAGCAGTTTGTCAGAAAATTCTCTATGCTACCCACTGTTCACTGCCCTAGTCTTTCTGTTGGTCTGTTTTTCTCGTTTTCCCCCATCTGGAATTCAAGAAATTGTCATATCCTTACTTCAGCATACCCCATCTTCTCGTCTTTGCTTTTCCATGTCCTGTGCAGCCCTCTGTGTCTCTCTACATCTCCTAGCATCTGTATGTCCCTCACACTGTTGCTTTTGTTGTTTTTGCTCTCTTCCTCGTGATGTCCCTCACACCCTCCACCTCCCATGTTTCCCTTAGGAGATCCTCTGTCAATACACCACTACTTCCACGGTTACTTGGCTGGCTTCACTGTGCGCCCTGGTAGCTTGGAGAGCCGGGAAGTTATTGAATGCCTGTATGCCTGCCGTGAGGGGCTTGATTACAGTGACTTCGACAGTCTGGGCAAAGGGATGAAGGTATGCCCATTTGCCCAGCTTGCATGGGTCTCCTCCACTCTCCTCCCCAGCCTTGCTTCCTAGGACTTTGCCTGCTCCCCCACCTCAGACAATGACCCACCTTTCTCCTTTGTATCTCTCTTAGCCTGGACTCTTGGCATTTGCCAAAGAACTCTGAGTATTTTCTTCTCTTCCACCTGTAGGTTCATGTGAACCCCTCTCAGTCCCTGCTCACCTTGGAGGGTGATGATGTGGAAACCTTCAACCATGCAATCCAGCATGTGGCTTACATGAATTCACTGCGCTTTGCTACCCCTGGAGTCCGGCCACTCAGGCTCACCACTACTGTCAAGTGAGTGGACAAAGCAGTACCTCAGGCTAACTTCAGCAGGAGGGTTACCTCTCTTTTGACTAAAATTACACTCCCGCACCTTGTATTTTAATTCTAATTGATGGTCTCGAAATGGGTAAAAGTCTTCCTGAAAATAAATATTAAAGTATCCAATATCCAAATGGATACTTTAATACTGGGCCCTGGGGTCTATGCAGGTAGCAGAACTTCTGCCTTCACTCATGGTGTTCCAGGCATGTGGGCTGGTTTCAATTTTCTCTGTTGTGTGTGTATGTGACCAAGTCACCTGAAACCCAGTGATGCCATTCCTACCACACCTCTTTGTCTTGCACAGCAAGCTATAGGGAAGCTTTAGGAAGACTACCAGAAAAAGGATATTCCCTTCACTGGCAGTAATGTGCAGGAGTTGTTCTTTTACAATGTTGCTGGTGGAAGCTTGGGCCAACTGATGCTTTCTATGGCTCTCATTCAGGTGTTTCAGTGAAGAGTCTTGTGTCTCCATTCCTGATGTGGAAGGTTATGTTGTGGTGCTACAGCCTGATGCCCCCCAGATCCTGTTGAGTGGCAATGCCCACTTTGCTCATCCTGCATCAGACTTTGAGGCTCCTGATGGGGTCCCTCTGTTCCCCAACCTCCAGATCACCTGCTCTATTTCTCACCAGGTGGAGGCCAAGAAGGATGAGAATTGGCATGGTACTGGTGAGTAAAGTACAGGGTGAGGTGTAAGAGACAAAGTGTAAAGACCTACAAGCATTGCTGTCCTGCAGAGGAAGTAGAGCCCCTCATTACACCTGAAATAGGAGAGTTTACAAATACAGAAGGAAGGCACATTGTCTGTCAATATGTAGGCTAATCGGTTCTTATCCCTTTCTGCTCCTCCCTGTACTTTTTCTATCCACCGGTTCCTTTGCCTCACTCTCTCCTCCTTCTTTCCCAGGCTGCTGATTCCTAATCCCTTTTACATTTTACTTACATTTCCCTTTATTGAATCCAGCACTGGAGGGATGTCCTGCCTGTTACCCTCTCCACTCCTGCACTTAGTCTCCTCCTGCTTCCTTCTCTCCTGCTTTCCTTATGTCTCACCCCCTCCCATCTCTTCTTGCATCACTTACTCCTGTGAATTCCCCAGTCAGTCTCCTCACACCCTATAATATCTTGTCCCTCAATTTCTCTCCATCATCCTCAGGTTATTTCTCTGCACTCTATACTCTCCATGTCTTTTCACTTCTTTTGTATCTCTTCTGGAAATGGGATTTTTTGCTTATCATTTTCTGTTTAGCAGCTTTGCCTTTCCTCACAGCATGATGAGTTTCTTGACTTAGAGCAGGTTGGTCTTAGCCCTGCTGAAAGCTGTTAGACATTGAATGTGGTTGCCATTTTAAAGAAGATAAGATCTTAACCATGGTAACCAGCAGTCGTGAGACAAGGGAAAGCTTTCAGAAGCACTCAGGGTCTGGGAATGTGTGATAGAGTTCTTCCTAATTTGCATATTGTCATTGTCAACAGAGTCCTTACAGCCAAGATGTGTTATCATGAACCAGTCTGATAATAGTATGTTGTTCCAAAATAAAGTGACTTTATTATGTGCATAAATAATGTCATTAGAACCAAGGGGACTCCTCCAACAAGTAATTAGACTGACAGTGATTTTACTCAAGGTCAGTGCTAGCCAGAGAAAAAGAAGTCATTACACATGATGCGAGCACTTTAAAGTAAGTGGGTACCACCCTGAGTAACTCCTGCCTCCACTGATGGCTGCCTGGCTTTCTGGCCCTGTCTTCTTTCCCTTTGCATCTCAGTGACAGACACACGAATGTCAGATGAGATTGTGCACAACCTGGATGGCTGCGAGATCTCATTGGTAGGAGATGACTTGGACCCAGAGAGGGAGTATCTGCTCCTGGATGGGGCACTGCTGCAGCAGCGGGGCCTGGAGCTTGTCAACACCTCTGCCTACCTGACCATCACAGGTACGTCCTCTCCTTGGCCACAGCTGTCTAATTGCGCCTCTCACTCCCTGTCAGGCATCACTGGGAGAAGCACTTAATCTGATGTTAGAGGTGTGTTGGTGTACTTTGTGAGACTCTGAGATGTAACCGTTTGTTGACTCCTGGCTTTCGGAAGTCCCAGGCCATTTCCTTGGGGAGCTGGCTCCTCCTTCAGCACACAGTACTAGGGCATGGTGTCTGAGCTCTCACCCAGGCTTGTATCACTCCTCTTGACCTACTCCTTGGGGTTTGGTGTTCTCAGGTGCCAGCAGCATTTTGCATGACATGACTGGGGGACAGCATATCCCACAGGCTGTGGACTAGTCTACCACTATTGTACTCTCCAGAACTTAACAAGGCTGTTGCTCTTGATCCTTCCTTCCCTTCCACTTGTTTTAGCAATGCGAGCAGGGATTTCATCAGGTCCTTTGCAGCCAACTCCACCTCTGTTCCCTTCCAAAAATTAATGAACCCAGCTTTGCCTTGGATTTCTCTATAGCTCCTAGTTACTGCAGGGTTATAATGTCAGATGACTTTGAAGCAGGAGCTTCCTCACCCCACACCAATTCTCTCATTTCAGGTGTGGAGAGCATTGCAGTTTACGAGGAAATACTACGCCAGGTCTCATACCACATCAACCATGGCGCTGCTGTTTATGAAAGGAAGTTTCACCTGTCCTGCACCGAGATGAATGGGCGCTACTCCAGCAATGAGTTTACTGTTGAGGTACAAGATCAATACATGCACATATTTGTGCTTGTGCATGCATGGAGAGGATGTGGTGGACAGGAATGCACACAATATACAATGTACTGTGAACACAGGGCTGAGTCTGTCTCACTCCGGTCTTTCTGCAGGTGAATGTCCTCCACAACATGAACCGAGCTGCTCATCCTAACCATATTCTGAGTTCCCAACAGTTCATGCACCGAGGCCATCATTTACCCCCAGAGCTATCTGGGCACAGTTTGGCAAGCACTCATAACAACCCAAGTATGTAACACTATCTTTTGGGTTTATTCCTTTAGGTCAGGATTCTGTTTTTCTGATACCCTGGTAGAAGCTATAGCAGAGGATTCCTTTCAGGCTCCCTATACCCATGTTACCGAGTTCTCATTATACTGTCCTGTCCCACTTGCCATTAGCAAATGGACTGCAGTCTGTGTTAAATTGTGTTTTAGAGCTTGATGCAACAATCCTCCTCTTTTGGTGTGTTGTTTTCTTGATGTAGAAGCAGTCTGGAATCTACAACTGAGAAGGTCTAAAAAGAACAACTGTAAGCTGTTATGATTTCATTTGTGCACCTTGCAAAGGTGCTATGCTGGCTTGGGTAATGTAATTTCAGAAAGAAGCTTCAACAGCAGGAGAGAAACAGGAGAATCAAGACTGCCACTGCTCTAAAAAAAGAGATGGGACTAGGTGGTGGTAGAAAAATGTAAGAGATGGCACCACACAGACAAGAGGAGGATTCTTGCCCCCAAAACAGAGGCGAGAGAAGCCTGAAAGCTGGACTAGAGATTAGATTTGTTGGTTTGTGCTGGCAGCCCTGTGCCACAAGCATGACCGCAGTCCAATTTGCTCCTCCTAGGCCGTGAAAGCTCTAGGACTGTTACAGAGGACGCTGTGTTGGTTTTGGCCCCCTTTTGTAGAGAACATGGAAAGCACCTTTGGTGATAGCTTTTGCTGCAGCTTCCTGCAGCAGCTGATCCCAAGCTGGTCCAGTCCTGGAGCTGGCACTGAGCCACTGTAGGGACAGCCTACGTATGTGATGGGAGAGCACCAAAACCCAGCCTTTGTCATTCCCTTCCCCAGCTCTGCCCAATCACAGCAGAAAAGGAAAAGTTGTCACTCCTGTACAGAACCACCCAGAACAAATCCACAGACCGCCTGGATAGATTTTGCAGGGAAGGGGGTTACCTGGGGAGTCCAGGCTTGGCTTATAGGCCTAGAGCAAAGGGCTGGGAGTTGGGCTAAGGGTCTTAGATGAATTTCAAGTGTTCTCCTGAAAAAATGGCTTTGACCTTGGCACTAATTAGAAGGCTGTCATAGCCCTCTCCTCTGCCCCATGTGCAAAGCAGACTTCTTTTGGCTTCCTTCTTTCTCTACTGCTTGCACAGAAATCATGCCCTCTGAAAATCATCCTTGTGCCCTTAGAGGCTCTCCCCAGCACACATTTGTCCCTCCCAAGAAGGGGATATAAATGGCTGCTGTGTAACATATTCTGGTAACTTCTGTAGATAAAGATACACAGAGTGTACAGGCCAGGCTGTCATCAGAGGACATGTGGACCTAGGCATCCTGGGAAACCATGCAGGCCTCAAGCAAAGATACAGCAGCTGGAGGCAGGAACTGCCTGTGCCCAGGGGAGCAGAAAAGTCAGCATGTCTTCCTGCCTAGACCAAAAACCCAAGCAGTGCCCAGGAACCCCAGTTCCTTCAGGTCAGGTTGGAAATGCCTTTCTGTGACAGACTCTAACCATGTCTTCTCACTTTCTTTCTCCAAAGTGGTCCCCAGTGCTGCCACTGTCATCATTGTGGTGTGTGTGGGCTTCCTGGCACTCATGGTGATCCTTGGCATCCTGCGCATCCACTCCCTGCACCGCCGGGGAGTGGGGCAAGAGGTCCCTGGGGCTGCCAAAGTGGGGCACACAAGCACTGGAGGCAAAGAGAGTGACATGTTCTGGGATGACTCAGCACTCACCATCATAGTCAACCCCATGGAGGTGAGAAGCAGCCACAGTGGCTGGGGATGGGTGGGCAGCCGGGTTGCCAGATCCTTCCCCTTACCCCATGTCTCACCTCCCCAGTCCTACCAGAGCTGCCAGGAGAAGGCAGCAGAAAGTGGCGAGGGCAGAGCTACTGAGGGCATGGAGGACGAAGATGACAGCACCGACTCGGAGACACCCGACTCCCCAGACAGCAATGACATGGATGACCGACACATCATCGGCAAAAGCGACAGGTCTCACCGCTACTAGGAGCTTTAAAACACCAGTCCAATGGATTCCCCCCAAAACATATGGCTGGAAGGAGGAGGTGTCTTACTTTTAGCTTCTTCCTTCCCCCACCGTGTACACATGCACTCCTCCCTCATTTGTCACTTCTGCCTCCCATGTTTTTTCATCTTCTGCCATTCTCATTGTGGACATTCCCCCACATTATTGACCCCCATCTGGCTCTCTAGAAACATACGTTAGGGCACTTGTACATGACAGCAGCACAGTTCAAACTATGATGAGGAAGGAGGGGCTTGGAAAGAACAGAAATTTGGAAGTAGGAGCCAGCCATAGGGCTCAGAGTGGGGTACCACACAACCCCTCCCCAGATTATTATATATATATATATTGTATATTTTTTCAATGTTGTCATTTGAGGTTTATTCTCGTTTCATGCAAAAAAACCCACTGCAGCTTGTGTCGCTTTGTAAAATTGTCGATACTCCTAAACTAAATGAATGAAGTTAAGAAGGATGAGGAAACAAAGTGGATTTTAAAATAAATGGATTTCAAATAAAATGTTCAGGGCTTCCGCAGTTTTTCACTACAAGCAGGGAAAGAAACAGTGTAGCCTCTAATGTGAGACCGGAGATTGTCCAGAGCATGTATTTACTGAAATTACTCCTTTATCTTGGGGAAGGGTTACATTTTTTAGTGTACATGCTGGAACAAGAAAAACACATCACCCCTGACCCTACCCCCCACCTTCTTGAGAGTCAAAATACTCTTTGTAAACACAATGTAGCCTTCCCCTGGACATGGGGCTAGGAACCCACAGAGGAACAGAAGGCATCCCAGCCTGTAACAGGCAAGTGAATTCTTGATTACAGAAAAAAAAAAAAATAAGGCTCTTCCCATACACTTAGTGTATCATCAACAGAAACAGACCAAATCCTCAGCTTCATCCATCTTTTCACCTGATCCACTTTCTTTACCAGCATGAAAGAGTATTTTCACACCAGGGGTTCCAGGTTATGGCAGAACAGCTCCAGCACTTCTGAGGGAAGGAGGCGTCCTCCTCTTTCTGTTGGGAATGGAGGGGATGGAAACACAACAGATATTGGCAAAGCATGGCTATGAGCCTAGCAGCATGAGTTGCTAGGGTAGTGCTTCATAGCAGGTTGTGCTTCTTCCCTTGATCTACTTGGTCTGATTATTCAGACCCTCCAAGAGAAAAAGAGGCTGTCAGCTGCCTGACACGTCTCAGGGCAATGGCTGCAACATGTTAAGGACCCAAAGGAAGATTCTGCAATGGGACATTTGTTGGCATCCAAGGTTGAGAAATCCTCCTTAGGGGCAGGAAGGTAGCACAGTATGTGAGAGCTGAAGGCGTGAAAGGTCTCAGCACAAGGTCTTGCTTGCTGCAGTTCTCTCAGTTGTCTCAGCTCTAGCCTGTCTTCATGTCCAACTGTGCCCATGCATAGTTGTTATGGGTCGAAAAGAAGGGAACATGCTGAGGCTAAGACACTCTTAGGCTTTCTCCTTTGTCTCCTTCCTAGTAAGTTCCATGCCCTTGTTTCACACAGGGAGTTTACAGCAGGTAATGTCAAACCAGTGCCCTGACATCTTGCAGCACCAGAATAATTCAACTCTCCAGAAAGAAGAAAGGCTACATTGTGCACATTGGAGCCAAAAACTTTGCACAAAATAGTCTTCTGTCCTGAGAATGCTATGCTTGACCCAGTTCTCATATGTGATGAAAAGCACAACCTCTCAGAGCACAGAAAAAGACCAAGTCTCAGGACCATGAGGTCCCTGTATCTCTACCGCAGCCTCAGCCAGGTGCTACAGTGTGCTTACAAGGTGGAAGAGGCCAAATGTACGATGAGTTCATAGGTAGCCATCATGATAGCTGTGTTTGGGATCTGGCGAATCAAGTGAGCCAGGAGCCCTCGGTATAAAGCCAAGGGTCCCTCTTCGTGGACCACAAGCTGCAGAGTCTGTATAAAGGAACGGTATCGTGACCCTTCTTCTCGCAACCGTGTCCGAATGACCTCTGGAGAGACAAATAGGGAAGTGATATTAGCAGATTGATCCTACAGGCATGGCATCTCCCATCGAGGGGAACAAAGGCAAGGAGAGTGGACCCACTCACCATGTGGATATGCAATGCATGAAGCACATGTTTTGGAGACAGCAGCAGCTCCCATTAGTCCAAAGAAATCATGGCTGTTCTGTGAAAGTGTGAGTGGTGGGGAAAGGGAATGATGGCCGTTTCTCAGCTGCTGTTTCAGTGCTTCATAGATGACAAAGTGTATGATGGTCTCTGACACTCCAGCATAGGAGGCAGTGATACCACGGTAAAATCCACGAAGGCCTTCAGTGCGGTACACATGCACGGCACATTGAATAGCACTGCTGGCCATCTCTCCCTTCACCCTGTGAAGAGGGAGGGTTAGAACGGCATACTGTTCCACTGACCTAAAATGCTGTTGTGAACACAACTGTATTACTCTTCCCCAGCATGCGCTGAAGACCTATGGCGAGTCACAGACCCCTACCACCCAACCCCACCCCCAAACCAGTCCTGATTTGACATGGAGTGGCTCTGCATTGCTAGTCTTCCTTACCTGGCTTCCAGCTGCATCCTGGTTTTCACTAACCAGATAGGATTGGTGAGTGTGGCAGAGGTAATGCCTGGAGAACAGAAGAAGACGACAGCTATGAGCACCAGGATCACACTGACAGTTTGTGAGGAGGTGCCTATCTATCAGCTCTCTGAATTCTGCTTGGCAAGCTGCAGGCATTTGCAATTTGAGAATGACCTTGAGCTCCTGTGGGAGAAGAGACTTTCACGGCAGACTATCTGATTCTCCTCCTCCCCCATTCCAGCCTTTGTCTGGTGGTAATTAGCTCCTCTACCTCCAACATAATCCTTACTACAGGCCCTGGTGTTACAAAGACGCAGGAAACAATGGGCTAAACTTGCAAGAGTGGAAGATTTCGTTAGAGAACTGGGATATATCACGAGAAATGATTCTGTGAGTGGTCTAAATTACACACTGCCTTCTCCCTCTCACAGCTGAATGGAACACTTTTCCTGATAGCAGCGGAAGGGGTAAAGACTAGATCCATGACTTGAAGAGATGAGCCTAAGAAGAATGAAGAGTGAGAAAATGTTTTGGTTATCTAAGGAACTCACTGCTCCAGGTGTGGAGGAAGAAAACTTCAGAAGAGAGAGCAGGACTGATGGGAGCAGCAATGGGGAAGGAATGAAACCCATTTATGCGTACAGACAGAAGGACCCCTTGGCTCTGATTTGAGACAGAAGAGGCTCACCTGCACAGGCTGCTGATAGCATGTGTACTTTCTTGGACTCTGGTACAAGGATAGCATTGAGCCTCTCCTTAACACCAGAATATGCAGCAAAATATATAGCCCTGGTTGGAAGGAAATACAGAAGAGGTTACAGATTAACTATGAGGAGCAGAGACAGCACTGCTGTGGGGTCTCACTCCAAGTTTTCTTACTCCCAGCACAGGTTTGTCTAATGTGACATCAGATACTAGGCCCACAGCAATCATGTTATCTTACAACTCTGATCAGAAGGTCCAGAAAATGCCTGTGTGAAGGGGTCCTGTGGCACAATGAGCACAAGGCCCAGACTGCTTTCAGTATATAGAGCAATAGCTGTCACAGAGGTCCTTTAAAAAGTGCACAGCATGACCTACCCTCAGGGAGCAGTACTCACCGGGAAGGAGCAACCCCAACAAGGTTTGGACCCAGACCTCGGAACAGGGATCGCATGCCTTCCCTCTCAAGGATGGCCCTACAGAAGGAAATGAACACAGAAATCAGCAGAATAACTAAGATGAGGGCCCTCCTGTTCCTCCTCCTTCATTCTTCAATACTTCTTATAGCATCCTCTCCTCACATTCTGTGTTATCCTTTTTCTGGTCTACTCTCATTTTCTCTCCAACCACTTCTCCTCTCTCCTTCAGTCATTTCTTTCTATTCTTGCTGACACCATCACTCTGGGTCTGATCAAACCACTAGCTGAGAAATTTCTCACAATCCAAAAAGCTGCCTTGCAGACTCAAGAGTTCAAAGCACAGATCAACTGTGAGAAGTAGATGTATCTGTGCTCTGATGAAACTTTCTACTGCACTTGTGGTTTCCAGAGCCTCAGCAAAAATGCTACTTCCATCTCTCTCTCCCCCCACCCTCCCTCTCTCAGCCCCCTGGTGCTAACATGCACACTGCCTTATACCACTCACCTCAGCAACTTGAGCACTCCAGGAGATGGTGGGGTGGGGTTCATCAGCCTCACACTCATCCCTGGCAGCTGTATCTCTGAGAGGCACAGAGGCCGCAGTGTCACTTGGGATGACTGTAGACGTGTCTTCACCACTTCCAGGGGACATGTCAAGATGGCTCCAGCTGTGCCACCACATCTAGGGCATAACAAGGGCGTAACAGCACATGTAAGAATGACCCCTGTGCAGGAACAGGGCAATAATTCTGACCCTGCTCGTCCACAACTTCTCCCCTCTAGGAGAGGAGGTTAGGTCTCCCAGCCTGCATCACACATGACCTCCTGCTCTGACATCGATTAACGTAATATCGGCTTAGCTTAGGACATCTCCTGGCAGCCTCACTCCAAAACCTCACTCAGTATTTGAGACAAACAGTTCCAAGTCCACAGGGACTCAGCAGTCCCTCAGCTCAAAGCTGCTGATCTTTGCATTCAGAATTTCCCAGAGCAAACATTTCTGCTGCCCAACCTCACTGCAATACCTTTTGCTGAGATCACCAGACACTGTGCCTCACATCTCCCCACAGCAGCATTGGCTCAGAGAGGGGCAGCACAAAACTCCCCCGCCCTTCATCCTGCCTGTGTCTTCAACCCATAACCCATTCAGCCCCACATTTGCAAGGCCCTGTAAGCAAGATCTGTATTTTCTGCCAACAGTCAGCCTCACCCCCTGCCTGATTTGCTTAATGAAAGAGGACCATGACCTCTAGCAGCCGGAAGCTATTTTTGGAACTCATGAACCATCACCATCAATCAGTCTAGTCACACCTCAGTAACGCTGAAAGGACACATATCCCCTTTTCCCCTTTCTGCCACCCAGGTACAAGTCCGAACAGATACATTTGGTTCTCAGCTTCTGCCCCTTCAGATCCTCTGACGCACAACTCTGTTCTTCTAAAGGATGCTTAGTACCTGAAGGACTGTTTTGAGATAAATTTGCACAGAACAGCCACGCAAGAGGCTTTGACGAACCGACAGCTGCGTATCTGCCACAGCCAAACTCACTTTGTTTCACAAGAAATGGAGGCTTAAAAAATGCTCACTCTGCTCCAAAGAAAGAAAAGCCAACCAAAGAACTACAAGATATCAGGGAAGAATCAAGTACATCAACAGAATTACGTATGACCGTACAGGACAGCAAATGGTTAGAGTTCTGAAGAATTATTTTGAAAAAGTCTATGCAGCTCAGAGCACACATACATTGCTCCATTGCTCTCACAGCCTTTGCTCCTAGGGCTTTGTTTATTATTGTCTTCAGGTTAGGGGGAAAAAAAAGGAAAAACAAAAAAAGAGGCCTGGATGCCCACTGTAGTGAAGTTAAAGATCTAGAAACTAGAAAGCTATGCAGCTAACGACGCCAGCAACTAGCAACTAGTTATGCCACTCCATTACACTCACACTGCTTTGTCAAGCCCTTTGCAGATCTACACAGTGGTGCTGACTTCCAGAGCAGCCAATCAGCAGCAATTTCTCTCAGGAGGTATGATAAGTAGTGAGAGTCTGGGATTAGGTGGAACATGACCAAAGAACTTAGCTCGGGCTCAGAAGACAACACAAAGCAAAACAGTAAACGTTCTGGCTCAAGTTCTCTGGATGAACAAGATGATGAAGCACAGACATCAAGACAGCCTATGAAGTGATCTAGGAGTCACAGGAGGCATGGTCTCCTTTTACACAAGCCATGTTGATTCTTCCCATGTAGACCATACTTATTCAGGGGTCCAATGGTCCTGTTCTTTACCATAGTTTCTACTAATTGACCTGATACAGGCTCCAGACCTGTTGTTTTCTTGACCAGAAGTGTAGTTTCCAGTTCAGGAGAAGACTGAGTACAGTGGTGACAGATCAAGATGTCTAAGAAGTCTGAACAGAGCAATTTCAACTTCTTATCTAAAAGTTGAACAAACACTACAACAGGACAACATTTAGAGAAGCAATTGCTTGGTATCCTAAAGATATTTCTCTCTAACAAGGCATAAGGAGACACAACTTTATGTAATATTTTCATAATACCTCATTTCTTCAGGAAGTCTCTACCTGAGCATGGTCAGGATATGAATTTGAACCCATGCCTCCAGTATACATAGAAGTTTCCAGAGTTCAAGTTCCTCAAGCTACTGATATGTACAGATAATAGAGAAGAATTTTAAAAGCATTAATAAGAGTTAAAGAAATCGTTACTCCTTAGCATCAGCAGTAAGAGATTCGTGATTATACAGATGCTTACAGTGTATGAAAGGTCTCCAGAATTCTTCTGTTTCAGGAGAAATGGAAAGTTATGTACTCTTGTCACAAAGAGATGAACTATTTTTTCAGTCCAATACTAATGAAGGCAAAATTGAACAAAATACAGTTGGAACAAACATTTTAAAATCAGCAGGCACAAAACCCCCATGGACATGGATATTAAAAATAGCTGATTGAGGAGACTTCATACCTACGGATTTAAATGCTTAAGAAATGTCAGGGGACTGGGGAAATATACTAGCCTAGAAGAGTTCTAATGCCTACTAGGACTGAAAAAAAAGTGTATTTGTAATAATTTATGCTGCTACCGTTATACAGTTATATGACCCGAGAGTCATGCCAGAAGAGAATTACAGAATCAGATCACTATAAACTTAAAAGACACTTTGTACTAATCATTGTTGGGGGGGGGGGGCTATATATATATTTTTTTAATGGAACTTACCTGGATTCACAAAAGCAACTACTAAGATGTAACATACTTCACTTTTGCAAAAAGTGAGCTTGACATCTCACAAAAACACACTTAGAGCCTTAGTATTCGGTCTACAGCACAGATGCTAAATGGATTAAAATCAGACCACAAAATCTCAAAAAGATGAAAAAAATATCAGCCTCCCTCTTTCCCTGCCCTGAAACCAGTTGTCAGTAAAGAATCAAACAGTAGTGGTCCCGCAAGTCTAGGAAAATTGCTTGTAGACTAGACCTAACAACTTTCAGTTTTTCTACCAACAGACAGGAGGTAACATTTTAATCTTGATAAAATCCATGGGTGACAAAGATTGTCACAGTACTAGGCAAAGCTGCAAAGACTGCTAAATAACGAAAAAACACATGGAACTGAGTAGTCACCAAGAGTCCTTATACTGGGCTTAAACAGACAGGTTTAACAAAACCAAAACCCCGAAGTCGATACTCTAGAAGCAGGAACAAAAGCAAATCCTGCAAAATATGATGAAGAGCAGCAGTTTACAAACAGTACAACATGTACTCTCAGAGCAAAGCAGTAGCAAAAAGAGCTAATTGAAGAAGGCAGGTAATTTTACCTTAGAAAGCAGTACTTCCCTCTAGATCTCGCTTTCACATTTTAAAAGGAAAACTGGAAAATCTGAAGTGGTAGAAGAGGAGGATTAGTTGAGAGAAATACAAAAAACACCATTAACATTTTTTCAACTATGTGAAAATGGTATGAGAACATGCAGAGGTGACAAAGTTTTCTGGTAATTCACTTTTAGCCCTTACTTAGGCTAGCCAAAAATTGAAATGGCTTGAAGATCTTCATTTAAGAATAGCAATGCTAGGTCAGAAAAATCTGCAGTTAAACCAGGATTTTGCCAAGGACACAGGCAAATAAAGATCACCTATGGAAGAGTAGGAGAAATACTCATCTCCAGAACACTCTCCCAGCTTCCTGCTACTTTCAGCTCAGGAATTTCCTCAGCCAGAAACGTTGCATTGCATTTAATAGCCTTCAACACATTCTTTTTCATTAGTCTTGCAGAAATGCTTTCTGGACACATAAAAAGCTTTTACTCTCCAATATCCTGTGGCCAGGAGTCCCACAGTTTAATTGCACACTGTGTTACAAGCTATGTTCTTGCATCAGTTTTGAACAAACCTCTCATAAGTTTCATTTGATGGTTCTTGTACTAGAAGATAAACTGAACAACTGTTCCTTCATCAATGAGATCTGTTTCATTAGGTAAAACAATAATATCAACTATATACTGCAGCAATAACCTGAACTTCTTACTGATCTCTTATTCATCTCCTGGGTTTTAAGTAATTGTAATTCAAAGATTATTGCTTAATGGGCGAGGACAGGATACAGCCTGACAAAGCTCCCACTAGCGACGCTCCTGTCACCAGCCAAACTCTCATAGTTTTTCAGGAACCAAAGTGGAAAATGAGGATGAGGAAAAGCTTAAGAAGAAAGCTAAGAAATATGAAAAAAAAATATCAAGAAAGGCTAAGATGCAGTGACTACATAGTTCAAAGGATAAATTAATAAAATAGAATAACATATACAAGATAACACTGGGAACAGAGAAGGCAAGTACATATAAGCAAAGATTGACATAGCACAACAACTGCAGCAGAAAACTGGAAATTTACTAATTAAAGCAATTAAATTATGTGCTTTATTGCACATGCTATACCGTGCACCTCACTGTCACACGGACTCCGACAGGCTGGTGGAATTTGGAAAGGGATTAGGCGGCTGCCTAGGCAAGGGAGTTCTGCAGTTACACTGGAGGACCACAGTATCTTCTGCTTTAGGACACCATAAACTTAAAGCTCATTGTTTTGAGACTTAAATGATAAATGCTTCTTAATGAGAGGAAGGGTAAAACACCGCACGAGAAGGCACTTGCTGAAGGGCACGCTGTGAATTCAGAGACACTGCTGGGATCCGTGCTCCAAACACCTGACTCACCAGAATCAGCTGCACTATTTAAAGCCAGAGAAGACATGCAGGAATCTCAGCCACGCGATGATGGAGGGCTGGCTGCCCTCCCAAAGATAAGGATGCTCCACCATTTGCTCCGCCAAAGGGGCCTCACAGTGCCTCTCATTCCCCAGCTAAGCACCCCGTTTCCCTTGCCCCCCACCCCCGGCAGGCTCAGGCTGGATGAAACGCCAGGAGAAGGCCTCCGTGACTCACCGCGAGGCTTCCCCTTCTTCCCAAACTGCAGAGCCACACATCCACCCCAGCTGCACCATACCAATGCCCCTACATTTGAACACGGCACAGCAAAGAACGCGCGGGGTGAGGATTATGGGGCGCAGGCAGCGTCTGGCGTGGGGCAAGGCAGGGCCTCCTCTCCCCCGGCTCTTTGCCAGCTGCTGCTGGACCTGCGGCCCCGCAGTCCCCGGTGCAAACTGCGGCCGCAACAGGAGGCCCACCCGCGGGGACCGGCGGTGCGGGCCGCCGTCGCAGGCCTCGCTCCTCTGGGGCGGGCAGGCCACCAGGAGGCCGCGGCGAGGACGAGGCGGGGCGGCAGCCGCAGGGAGACCCCGGCCTGGCAGCAGGCGACAGCAGAGGACGGGCCGAGGGCCTGGCGGTACCCCGCACCCAGGGCAGCCTCGAGCCCTCCCGGCCGCGTATCCCGGCAGGGCCCCGGCCGCCCCCCGCGGGGCCACTCACCCTCCGGCGAGCAGGTGGAGCAGGGTGCTGTGCTGCGGCATGGCTCCCCACTCTGCGCCTCCGCCGGCGGCCGCGCCGCGCCACGCATTGGCTTCCGGCCGGCCGGAGGAGGCGCCCGGGCGGCCACGGGGCCGAGCCGGAGCGCCGCAAGGCGGGAGGGCTCTGTGGGCAGGCGGCCCCAGAGAGCTGCCGCTCCCGACCCACTGCCCGCGGCGGCCCGGGGCCCGGCGGCCTCGCCTGTGCCGCTTCGGGGGTGGTGCCTCCCCCTGTGCGTTCTCTGGGCTGAACCCGGACCCGCTTCTGCCGGGGCGGACTGCCCGTCTCCGTCCCCGCTCCGTGGTTTTGTGCTCTCTTTTCCCTCCCTGCAGATTTTAGGGTGCTGATTCACCCAGCTCCTTTTGCCCAGCCACCCAAGGCTCTTTCATTAAAAAAAAAACCAAACCAAAAAAAAAGCAATCAAAGAAACATCGTCTTTGGTTTGCAAGTGGGGGAACCAAGGCAGAGATGGCAAAACAATTTCTTTGAGGTCAGACCTCAGGGAAGTGATGGGTCCAGGAGCAGAGCCCAGTCGTTCCTGATTCTCATCCTCGCTCAGTGGGACCACGGACGCTTCCTCAGATGTTTGGTTTTACATGAGAACAGACCAATGCATTTCAGTCAAAAAAAAATCAAAGCAAATTAGACCCATGATTTTGAAGTTTGAAGGATCACTATGTCAAAGATGGGGAATGTTCAGGGCCAAAAGAGCCTCTGTTGCTTTTGCAAATGCAAAAGTTTCAGAATATAATCTTGGAAAAAGCAGAACATATATCAACATCATGTTGCTGCCAAAAAGGCACACATGGTTATCAGTTTGTACAGCTAGAAGGGCAGCCTGTAGGTCAGATGAAATAAGCTGTCAGATCAACTCTGTACTACTGAGTTCAGAACTCACAGCACCAAGTGACACAGGACTGAATATCCAGTTTGGGTACCACACTGCTACAAAACAGGCAAATGTGGGTGAGTGAACCCACAGAAAGGAACAACTCACCTGGGGCATCCAAGCAGGAGGACTGAAAAAATTGCAGTGCGTAGTCTAGAAAAGAATTGAGGGAGCCATGGCAACTGACTTCAAGTATGTACAAAGATACTTCAAAGAGGAAATGAATAATTACCTTGTCTGTGGTGAAGAAATGAGCTACCAGCCCATCAATAGTGCCTGTCACTACATGGGCAGTGAGAGGAAGACCAGTAAAAGGATTGGCCTTCTGGTCAGTGAAATGGAAAATTGACCTAAGATACCAAGAAGCTGCAAGTATTTTTCACCCGTCTTCACAGTGTTGGTGAATACCTTAAATAGCACCAATGACAAGTGGGTAAAAAGTCATTCTAAATTTCTAAGTGCTTAGGCAAAGTCAATGCTTTCAGACCAGGTAGGCTTGATGAAATTCTTTCTGTGATAGTTGGAGAATGGGCTGAAGGAACGTCAGGCCCACTGGCAGTTATCTTTGAGATATCTAGAGAATGGAGACATTCGGAAGGCTAGAAAAGGCCAAATAATATTGGCTATTAAAAAAAAAAAAAGGATCCAAGGAATTACTGGACAGCCAGCGTTACTCTACTGCCTCCCCCTGTGATGCTGGAACCAATAAACATTAAGTAGACAACTCACATTTGCCATTTGTCAAAAAAAAAAGAATTCAAGTCAAACCAATCTTTCACGGTAGACTAACAGGCCTTGTGGATAAGGAAGTAACAGTAGATGTTATATACTTTGACTTCAGTAAGGATTTTTATTCTGTTTCATCTGACAGTCTTACAAATAAGCTAGGAAACATGGGAAACTGGATCTACTGAAACCACTGGTAGGAGAGTCTGATGCTAATTAGAAAACTCCAAGATTGGTTTTCAATGGTACGCTCTTTATCTGGACAACAGTATCAAGAAGGAGTCCTGCAGAGATCTGCTCTCAGTGTGGTGTTAATAGTGTCTTCGGTGATTTGTACAGTGGACTAGAAAGTATGCCTATTAAATTTGCAGTCAACACTAACCTGAGAGGGGCTGCTATGTATTTGGAAGACAAAATTAGTATTCAAATGATATTGATCAATGGGAGAAATGGCCTGAAAGAGTAGAACACCATTTAACAGAAGCATGAGCAAAGTTCTGCACTTTGAATCAAATAACGAATTTCGCAAAGTTAGAATGGGGAATAGCTAGGCAGAGACCTCCATTTTGTCACTGATTCCCATGAGGCCCAGGACCTTCAGCAGAGTACTCGCTACCATCAAACTCAGACTGGCTGAAGGATGCAGAGCCTTTTCAGGAACTGTACAATTTGCGTTTCTGACCTCTCCAAGAGTTATTGAGGGCACCTGGTATTTCAGTTCTTACTGCCAAAATATTTACACTTTGCATGCAAGGGTCCATTGATTTTGCTCCTTTTCCTGCTGACCTTAGATCAGACCCTTTGCTTTCTACCTGCAACAGAAATATTTGTGGTTTCAGCAGGATACTTATCCACCAACAGCTATAGCTGTTGTTGTCCTGGATGCTCTGCCACCACTGCCATTTCTGATTCCTTTAGTTGCATCATAGTCTTTTGGGACTGTAAGGGATAAATAGGGCCATCCAGCTTTTCCTTCTGTCTCCTTTGCTCTGGGTCTAAGACATAGAAAGTCTCACTCTGCAAGGTCTCTTTCTATACCTTCAAGTGGAGAAACACCCAAGCCTCACTCTTAGGCAATGGCAAACTGTGACTGAGCCATAGAAGATGCTTTCTGAAGGCTTCCTACAGACTGTCTTCAGACTGGTGCAAGAGATACCACGAGATTTTCAGCAGATCAGGATTGCTTAACGTTGGAACTGGTTCAGTGGTGAGTGCTGCTTTGCAAAAGCCTGTGAGCCTGAAGGCAGCCAAGAGCCAGGGAAAAGAAACTGTCTTCCCAGGAGAAGAGAAAGAGGGCAAGAGAAGAGAGAATACATTTTACTTTAGTGTGTCTTGTCCCTGCAGGCAGCAGTGATGACCCTGAGTGCATTCCCTATGGGGCCTGGTTTTGCAGCTCAGACTGAGGAAGGGAGGCTGTGGGGACATTTTTACAGACCAGTCTTTGAGAGTCCCTGCAGTGAAACAGTAGGACAAGCTGAACTGGTATCATAGGCTAGTGTCATAAGCATAGCCCAAGACCACAATACAAATGTTTATAACTCAAAGCTGCTTCACCTTGACTTCTTCACTGCTCAGTCTCTGATGGCTTTTGGATTTCTGCCCATGCCTTATCTCAATGCCTACACGCCCCTTCTCCATGTCTTTGTGCAGTCTATTGTTTTTTCTAGGAGCAGCACTGTCTGTCTGTTCTTCTTGAAAGTAATTCAGGATTCTGCCCAAAAGCCTCCTCCGTCTCTCTCTTCAAGTGCTCTTGCTAACTCTTGATCACACCGAGTGTGTCCAGGATTGGCATCTGGTAATAGCAAGAGAGTCTTGTTTGTCATTCCAGGGGCTTCATTCTCGAAGGGTCGGGTTAGTGCACTCATAGTCCTAGGATGACTACAACTTACAGGCAAGTAGGGAGCAGTATCATAAGGCAGACATCTGCAAGAGTGGAATGTACTGTGCCAGTGTTACATAGTATGTGCAGCCTCGGTCTCCATGCGTAAGGGTGGTTATGTAAATGACTTTTCAAGTGTCACCATCTTAATGCTGCTGCCTGCCAGATGTAGGACGCTTCCACATCAGTGCCTGAATGGATGTCTGAAGTGTGCTTTCAGAGTGAATCTTCCCAGTAATTCCCACTTGCTGGGCTTTGGTTTGTACTGCAGAACAGCCTCGGTGAAGAAACTAGATTCCTTTCAGGTGGCGCTAAGCTACTAGATGTGCCATACATATGAGCACCTCATGCTTTTCAGCCACTAATTGGTGTGCAGTCCATGGGACCAGGGAAGACATAATCCAAAGTAAAGCTCCCCAAAAACGTTTGGTGTGGATGTTGGATTTCCAGTCCCAACTCTATCACTTTAAAGATTTGCTCCTGATGAGCTACTTGTTAGCACAGAACTGGCTGTAGATGTCATAATGCATTTCAAAGCTGTAAGGAGAGCAGTCAAGGAGACTTACTGCCAAAGAATAGTGTCTAAAACAGCACCAGACATCAGTTTTTGGATAGATGAATTGCATTTGGGAAGTCTGGAGAGGACCCTGCAGAAGAGCGTATTCCTTTTGAAAAGGAGAATATGGGATTCGATTCTGAAAACAATTTATTTCTAGCACCCCAACGTCACAGGAGGCAGTACACATCATGCAAACCCCTCTCTGTGCTTTTCCCATTCCTTTAGGTGCTATACACGAATGAGCTCTGATTTTCCAGGTGGTTCTCTCTTCCTTTGGAATCACGTGTAGAGGGATGAAAACTGTAAAGGAGTTGACATTTCTATGGCTTATCTGAAGCCATCACATACTTTGCAGCTAAATGCAGGCACTTTTAACCTGTTGACTGCCAGCTGCAACATTTCAGCAATCCCCAAGCAAATAATAAAATAGCAGTCCATCGGCCAGATGAAAGTCTGCTATTCCCAAAAGCTACGAGAACCTCCTGTTCCCCACGTGCCTTTCCAAGCCTCTGCTCGGTCCAGGGACCGGCACCCTGCCGTGGGCCGGGCTGCCGCCGCTGCTGGGGCAAGAGCCGCGTACCCGCCTCTGCGGTTCAGCCGACACGAGCGCTAAACCGGACACCAACACGGCGGCAGAACTGCTGCTCTCAACCTATGCAGCGTATTTACTGACCCTGTGACATAGCTTTAATGATGTGACATCATGCATATTCGTGCAGTGGGTGTACATACGATGTACGCACCGCTTCGCCCCAGCGGCGGGCAGCAGGGGCTGGCAAAGCCCGTGCCGGCATGCCCGTCCTCTCCGCCACCGGTGCTGGGACACCGCGGGAGCGCCGGGCTCGGGAACCGGCCCCGGCTCCGCGGGAGAACGGCGGGGAGAGGCCGGCGGCCGTGCAGCGACCGGGGGGATGGCGTCCGGCAGCGGGCGGTGACACGGGGAAGCGCCCCCGCCCCCCCCCCCCCGGCTGCACCTGAAGAGCCGAAGCCACCCAGGCGCAGCTCCAGCTGCGTCGGCGTGCCGCTTGCTGCAGGGAGACCGGGCGGCGGGAGGGACCCGAGCAGATCGGTCAGGAGCAGACCTCCGGGCGCTGGCAGTTCGCGGGACTCTGGCCCTTTAAGGCGCTCTGGTGCGGCGCTCGCGGGGTGCCTGGTCCTTTAAGGGCTGGCCCCGCCCCCCACCCCGTGAGCCCCGGCAGTCCCAGGTACGGTGCCGGGCCGGGGGAGGCCCGCTGCGTCGGTCTCGGCCGCCGCCTCTGCCCGCGCGGGCGGGGAGTGCCGGGGCGGGGCGGGGG
>VFFE01007218.1:149138-177629 GCA_008921705.1 Burhinus oedicnemus
CTGCGAGGCCGCGGCCTTGCCGTCCTGGCGAGCGGGTGTCCTCTCCCGGGCTGGCCGGGCGGGGGCTGGGGCAGGGCGGAGGGAGCCGGAGGGGTGGGGGTCCTGCTCCCTGGGGTGGCCGGGGGCGGAGGCTTTTCCGGGCCACGGCGGCTGTGCCCGCCCGGGCTGCGCTCGACCGCGCCGGCAGCTGGCGGGGGAGCTGGCGCCGTGGCGGCGTGCCTCTGAATCCGGCCCCCGCCTGTGCGGGCTTTGGCCCAGGCTCGGGGCCTCCCCACCCGGGCAGGCGGGGGAGGCGGCCGGCCCTCCCCTGGCAGGCTCCCGGGCCTGCAGGAGAAGGGGGGGGGCTGGCGGGTGGCAACTGGGTTGGGGCCGGGCGTCCTCGGCAGCCGGTCGCTCCGCCTGGTGTTTACCTGGTGTCTGTACCGTCCCGGGGCCAGGTGCAGGCCCAGTGGGGTTTGGTGCCGACCCTTCCTGCCTCCCTCCCTCCCTGCCTGGCGCCATGGCCATGAGGGAGCTGGTGGAACCGGAGTGCGGGGGCTCTAACCCCCTCATGAAGCTGGCCGACCACTTCACCCAGGACAAAGCCTTGCGGCAGGAGGGACTAAAGGGCCCGCTGGCCTGGCCCCCTGGGGCTCCCGGAGCTGCAGCCGTGAGTGTTGCCGGTCACTCGGCTTGCTGAGATGGGGGCTGGATGTGGGGCTTGCACGGGACAGGGGTGTGCTGGCTGAAGGGGGATGTGGGGTGAGCAGTACAGAGCCACTGTTGGCACCGATAGATGCAGTGTTGCTTTTTTTTTTTTCCTGGGGAAAGAGGCCAGGGGGTCACTGCGTTTGTCCTGCAGGGTTGTGGGGTGAGGCTCTTTTTGTCGAAGCTGTGTTTATGGACACTTGGAGGATGTCGGTGGCTGTGGTGAGCTGTATGCCTTACTGTCACGGGCCCTAACTGAGAAAGCGGTGGGAGGGGAGTTGGACAGCTTTCTGATAAGCAGGTAGGTAATGCAAGAAAATGCTGACAGCCTAAGCTCAAGAAAGAGGAGGATGTAAACTAATCAGGTCACAGGGTGTGTATGGAGAGGGGTGTTGGGGTCAAAGCTGTTAGGATAATTGCCCACTATTCCCTGTAGGTATCCAAACCACTGGGAGTGGCCACTGAAGATGAGGTAAGAACAGATTGATGCATCTCCTTACTGCTTTTCTCATCAACACTGTGCTATTTCTCCCCTTAACTGATATTAATCTTTCCTTCTGACAAGCCCATTTCTTTCTCTCATGCTCTATGGCTTTGCCTATTCATCTTCTATGCTATGTTTGTAATCCATCTCTGTCTTTGGCAGTTGGTTGGAGAGTTCCTGCAAGCGCAGAATGCCCCTTTGCTGTCCCGTGCACCCCAGACCTTTAAGATGGATGACCTGTTGGCTGAGATGCAAGAGATTGAACAGTCAAGCTTCCGACAGGCCCCTCAGCGAGGTGAGGGGAGCTAGAGTAGTAGGTGGAAAAGATCATGGTGTTATGGTTAAGCTCCTAGTAGTTCCCATTTCTTCAGCACTTGTGAGATTGTATCTGGGGTATTGTTTCCAGATTTGGGCTTCCCAGTACACTGACATACTGGAACAAGTCCAGTGGAGATCAATAAGGTGTTCAGGGACCAGAACACAGGGTGTAAGGGGAAAGGCTGAGGGAACTGGGTTTATTCAGCCTGGGGAAGAGGAGTCTAAGGGGCAGTGGGCGTGGGGGGCGGAGTGTCTAGTTGCTGTCTTCAGCAGCCACAGCCAGGATCTTTGTAGCAATACACAGCAAAAGGATAAGGGGCAATGGACACAACTTGCAGAAAGGGGAACTGGCTAGATGTAAGGAGACACTTCTTCCCTTGGAGGATGATTCAGTCTTGGAAAGAGTGCCTAGGGAGGCTGGGGAATTGCCAGTCTTGGACAAGTTCAGAAGTTACCTGATGAATGCCCTGAGGAACCTAATCTCTAGCTTTAGTGTTAACCTGCTGTAAGAACACTAGCAACGTCCAGAGATTCCTTCCAAGTGGAATCTTTGTGTGATTTTATTCTAACAAAGAGAAAGGGAAAGATCAGAGATGATGAGGGCTAGCCTGGAACACTTAAATGATGCCTCACTTCTGTTTTTTTACGTCTTGTAGCTCCAGGTGTAGCAGCCCTGGCACTGTCTGAGAACTGGACCGAGGAATTCTTGGCTGCAGCAGATAGTGCTGGTGATGTCTCTTCAGAGTACAATGAGGCTGACTGGTCACAGGAGTTCATTGCTGAAGTGACAGGTGAAGGGTCCCTATTGGAATTCCTGTCAAGATGTTGCACAGTCACATGTCTCTGTACAGTGGAGAGTTACTGAATGTGAAATTGGAGTAATACTTTGGGCCCAGCAGGCAGTGTTTACTATAGCAGCTTTAACGGGGGAGCGGGGGAAGCTGCTTTGCAATGGTTTAGCCAAATTGTGAACAACGTGGTGTGGGAGCTTATTCAGGTGTAAGGGTCTTTAGCTTTGGTTACTTGGAGAGCTTAGGAGAAGCAGGCTATCCAAACTGCTTTTATAAAAAATTGTTATGATTCAACTGATGCAAATTCTGGAGATGATCTGGTACTGCTTCTTGCTTACATATTCTCTAATTCCCTTTCAAGGCTAAATTTGCCTTTGGAACAAAGGCAAATATTGTTTAGTGCTTTGGCCAAATAGTTTTTGTCAGTTTCATGGAGGCAGAGGGATGTTGCACCCTGGAAATGTGCAAACTGAATGTTTGAGACCCAAAGGTTAAGCTTTCCATAAGCAAGCTGGTTAAGCAAGCCAGTAGTTTATCTGAAAAGCCATCCTGCCTTGTGTGTAGAGCTGGGGCTGGAATAGGGTCCTGTTACCATCCATGACCTAATCTGAAATCTTGAGTAAGATTTAAATAGGTGCTATTCTCTTCTTTAGGGGTGGCCACTGTAGAGAGCCAGGTAGTCCCATTCTTTGACCTTCACTCTTTGTACTTCTGGGAATATAAATCAGCATTTACAAAGGTCTTTGAGAAAGCTCTGATGAAAACATAGTGCTTTATAGGCTGTGCTTTTGAGAGAGTCTTGTAATGCATTGCCAATTTTCTTGACCTATGTAGTATCCCACAAGAAGCAAATGAATAAGTTGTGAAATTAAAGTAGAAAATCATAAGGTTATTGGCAGCACAGTGGCATCTGTATTAATACACAGTTTGAACCTAAGGCTTGATTTTTAGATCTGAATAAACAAGGTTAGAAGAAACAAGCGTAAACAATCTTTTCTTTGAAGGGGTCTTCCCTGTATGTTAGCTAACTCTGTGTAAAATGGAGAGAGCAAAATCTGAAGTTAATCTGAGTGATGGTCTGCTTATCTTACTCTTCTCCCCATTTTTCCGGATGTCCTATGCAGATCCGCTATCTGTGTCTCCTGCCAAGTGGGCAGAAGAATACCTAGAGCAGTCAGAGGAGAAACTGTGGCTTGGGGAATCAGAAGACCAGTCTTTGGCGGATAAATGGTGAGTCTGTCTTCTCAAGACTAGTTATTCCTGCTAGGTACTTGGGTGGGTGAAGCTTGGATAGGTGACAGAAATCTGCTATGGCCTGAACGCTTTTTGAGTCATTTAACCCAGACTGATGTACTTAGGCCTTTGGTTTCGGAGAAAGGAGGAAACAATGCTTGGAGATTGAAGTTTTTAAGAAATGCTTGCTTTTCTGTTTCCTAGTTCCAGGAAGATACTGTGATCATGTAGGCTAGCTTAATCTCATGCCTAATGCAAAACTCCTTAAAGTGATTTCAGGAGTGAGTTCAGGAACTCCTAATCAAGCAGAACTTTTTTCCCCAACAGGTGCTTTTTTTAGATTTAGAGATCCCATGTACTAGACTTTGCTAGTTGTAAACTTTTATCACTTTATTCTCCCTGACAAACCACATCCAGCCTTTCCTCTGCATATGTCTAGAATCAGCCTTCCAGACATTATTTTCATGTGTTTTTGTGTGGTAGATTAAAGAACAGTCTACTACTACGCATATTCTCTGTATAGGTACCTGTTGACTAGAGTGCAGTTTTTCAATTAAAGAAGCAAAACACAAGCAAGTGATTTGGGCTTCTTAAATCTTTCCCTAAAAGAGATTTTGCATATTTGGATTCTCCTTTCTCCTGGCTCTTGCCTTTTCTGATACTCTTCTGCAAATACGGACATTCCTGAGTTACTGCCATCAGTTCCAAAGACTTCACCAAGACTGAATGTAGTGGTACACCTAGAACTGGTCCTATCCTGCTGTAAGCCAGACAACATATTGAGTCATGTGCTTGCTGTGAGCCCTCAATCCTCTGCAGAGTCGATGCTTTTCCAAGACACTGTTCCTCTTCCATGAGCATGACCTACTTTGTTTCTAGATATATTACCTTGGTTTTGGTAGTGCTAAAACTTGCAATGTCTGATAGCATGTGAGCTTGCCAAGGAATCCAACTGTTCTGCAGAACTGTGCTGCTACTGTGATTGTTTAATTCTGCTACTGTTTGTGTCAGTCACTTGCACAGTTAACCTAGTAGTAATTTTGAATTTTTACAGATGGATAAAGGTCCTGAATCGCTTAGGAGAACCCCAGAGTCTTTGAGGAGGGGTTGTATTGCGCAGACCGTTAGCGAAAGAGTTCACTGTTGGCTCATATCAGACTATCTCTTTGTCTTTTACTGCCTCTGAACACAGGTATGAGGAATATCAACCTGAGGATGATCTGAAGAAAACTGTTAGTGATTTTCTGTCTAAAGTGGATGATCCAAAACTCAAGAATTCTGAGGTAAGAAATTCCCTGATTGGGGCTGACAGATATCTAGTGTGAATAAAGGGTGTGGGGAATTGAGAAGGGGGAAGGCAGTAAAAGAATAAAGCCTCCTGCTGTCCCGTGTTTCCATTTCTTCCCTGATTCCTGGAAGTTGAACCCTACAGTCCACTCTAGATATTATCCATCTCTACCATGTGACTCTGGTGAAGTTCTGTCCTCCCCACCTTTTCAGGCCTTTTGTGCTCACTTTGCAGAGAAATTCTCTTAGTGAAGGAGAGGGGCATGGGCAGAGGGCTTGTTGGCAAAGTGGCTGCCCAGCTCCACCCTTGTTTCATTTCTCTGCCACAGTTCTTAAAGTTTGTCCGCCAGATCGGAGATGGGAGGGTATCGATCGAAGCTAATCAGGTGACCCACAGAGACCAAGATCAGGCAGAGCAATGGGCAGCTGAGTTTATACAGCAGCAGGTAGGAGCCCCAGCCTTATGTGCTCTGAAGGAGGAAAGCTTTTTACCAGAGTGCAGTCTGGGAGCAAGGGAGAATGGCAAGTCCAGCTCTCAGCAGGGCTCTACTAATGACTAGGCTGGGGGAGGCGAGGGAGGGGCTGTTGGGCTTGTCTTAGCAGAGTCTAGCCAGAAGCTGGGATGGTATTTGGGCAGTGTGAGTTTTGTCATCTCCTGTAGCAACTGGGAGGAAGGGGATATCCAAATGAACTCTCTTCCACTTTACAGGCCATCAGTTCTTGCTGATGGGGAGGAGGGGTCATCACAGACCCTCCTGCTGTTTTGAGATGTGCCCTGAGGTTGCCAAATTCTAAAAAGAAAGGTGTGTTTCTGTTTCCAAACTCCCAGGGGACATCCGATGCCTGGGTGGATCAATTTGCACGATCTGGAAACATGTCAACTCTTGATACGGAATTTGAGCAGGCAAAGACTGCTGTGGAGGTAAAGCTGATGGAGGAGGAGGGCTGGGGTACCAGCTGAGAGCCCATGGTAGCATTACCTCTCTCCTTTGCATGCTGTGAGGAGGGCTAGAAACATTTAAGAGGGTGTCTGTAGAGCTCAGTTTATGGTTAAGGTACTCTAGTCACATTGTGTTCTCCCTTCAGTCAGATGTGGACTTCTGGGACAAACTCCAGGCAGAATGGGAGGAGATGGCCAAGAGAGATGCAGAGGCTCACCCTTGGCTCTCTGATTATGAAGATCTCAGCTCCTCATCATATGACAAGGTAATGGAGAACAGGGTCTCTCAACCCTAGCACTGTAATGGATGGCCTTGAGGAGACTGGCAGTATTTCTGCCTCGCATATTACTGCTCCACAGACTCCAAATGCTGCTAGGATTCATTCTCGCACTGATCTTTTGCTGTCGCTTGCACCCTCATCCCAGATCAGCTAGGGGTTGAACAAATACTGCTTTCGCTTGTGCTTGTCTGCAAATGCTGTCTAGTTCTTGCCCAACACCAAATACCAGTTAATGCTGGGATTCTTTGCAATGAGTGCAAGTGTTGTCGCCCCCCTGCCTCCAAGCTGATAGGACCCACACCAGATATTTAGTCTCTGTTGCGACTTATTCCAGGTCTGGTTTGGGGGATTTTTTCAGCACAGAGCAAGTAGGAAGAAGAGCTATTGTTCTCTGATCTGCTACAAACTAGCAGAGAGGATAAGGTGCTGGCTGTTTTGCAGTTTGCATGTTTCTGATGCAGCAAGTCTAGGCTGTGCTGTACTGTAGAGAGTGCTTTTCTCCCATAGCCTGTCTCCTAGTGTTAGGCCCTTTCTATCTTCCCTGCTAGGGTTACCAGTTTGAGGAAGATAATCCCATGAGAGATCACCCGGATGCATTTGAAGAGGGGCGGAAGCGCTTGGAGGAAGGTGACCTCCCCGATGCTGTCTTGCTCTTTGAGGCTGCAGTGCAACAGAAGCCAGATCATATGGAGGTGAGTGAGAGCAGAGATAACAGGCTTTGGCCAGGTGTCCTGCTACTTGGATCCTTCCCTAGTGAGGTGTCAGTGTGTGTGTGTAGAAAATGCACTTCAGTGTTGGGAGCTGTACCGGGTGTATGATAAAATCTTATTTTTCTGTGTTTCTGGGTATGTAGCTGATGTATGTGAATCCACAGGAGGGCTGTGGGCAAGAAGGCTTATGACTAAGGTCAGTTACAAACAGCTCCGGGTCAGAGCCTTTGCACTTTGTAAAATCTTTGGAGCACATGAGACTGCATAGAGCTAAGACAAGGAGTTCTCATCTCTTAAGTTGCTTCTGCGGAAGTCTTCATTGGCATTGCAAGTTTGGAGATGCTTATGGCAGATGATACCTGCTTTCAATACCTGTATTAAAGACTAATTCTGCACAGCTTGTTAGACTAGGGGTCCTGGTTAGGTCTTCTGTCTAGATGCTTGGAGAAGATGTAACCCAAAAGGGTTGAGAGAGGTGGCTTGGGTGTCTTCACAGTCTTCACTTGAAGCTGTAGGCCAGAGAATGATTTTTATACTGAAGACAAGTTTCCAGCTCCTAATTCAGTGAATACTTACTTTCATAAAGCACTTCAGCTCCTGCAGGATGGCTTGAGAAATGGAATAGTCTTTACCTTTCTCCAGAGGTAGAGGATGTGGATATTCACAGGAGGAAGAATGCAAGTACACCCATGTCGTCCATTTCTGGAGTGCCTGCTTCAAGGACCCAGGGATGCTGAATTCTCAGTGTGTTTGATTCAAGCCCTGCTAATTGTGTATGATTGGAAATACCTAATTTGTTAATCCTGAGGCTTAGATGACAGTGACCGCTCGGAACAGAGGTTCTTGGCTTCTGGGAATACAGCCATCTAACTTTACAGGGTACTGGGAGTAGGTGAAAAGTAAGCAGAGGTTTTGGAGATCTACTTCAGCTTTAAAGTGGTCAAAAGGTGTTGCTAATATTTCTTCAGAATTGGCAGTCTCTTCTCATAGGCAGTGTGGGCTGCAGGCTGAGCATAATGGAGAGGTAGTTGAAACCTTAGGGGAAGAAATCTTGGGCCAGTTCTCGTTAGTTGTATTGAAAACATTCTGAATTCTTTTAGTATGACTGCAGAAAGTACAGGAGAACTCAAGACTTCGCAAATGGTACAGTGATTAAATAGACTTGAACGATTGCTCTGGAGGAAATGTCATGGTTGCTTTGGTCCAAATTACAACTTTACCTTGAATCTCAGCTCTTCTGCCTGCAGAACACTATGCAGTTATCACTGATCAGCTCTTCTTGAGTTGCAGGTAGCTATATGATGAGCCATTAGACATTTGAGACAGTAGATTGCCTCTTGCTTGTGGTGGCTTGTGCAGTATGTCTGGGTCTTTGCTAATGAAAGAATTTCCTTCCTTGAGACAGTGGATACTGCATTTTGTGACATAAGTTCGAAAAGCAGGTACTTGGTGCTGACAGACCTGCCAACTATCTAGCCTATTTTTGAGCAAGGGGTGTGGTTATCAACATAAAGCAAAACAGGTGCTTTGGATTTAGTGCCTTAATTAAATATTCTCAATGTCAGCAACCTGGAGGTGGAAGTGGTTTTCATGTACTGGTGTCACCATGACTGAAGATTCAGTAAAATAACAGTGCTTCTACTTTCAGATCTGAGAGTCAAGATTATCGCTTGCTAGTGGACCACTGCTCAAGTATATACATCTGCGTACCTTGTGTCTCCTTATTATTAGCACTGCTGCTGTGCCGTTTTGTTCTTAGGAAATCAGAGATCTGCTTTTCCCTCCTTTCTCTGCAGTTTGACCACAGTTAGAAGTTAAAAGTGGAGATTCTGTCACTTAAAAGTGTAAAACTGCCAACAGTTGCTTTATGATAGATCTCCAGGTAGACATTCACTCCTAATGTTCACTATAACAATGCCAGTTTTATTGATCTTGAGGACCTAACGTGCCATAAAGTCTATATGTCTTTCGAGAAAAACTTAATCTGTGGCTAATGTATATACTTGCAAACATTTGGTCTCACTCGTAAAACGCGTGGGATAATACAGTGGATTTAATCTCTGTGTCTGTGGTTTATCGGCTTACCTTTTTCTCTGGGTGTGATGAAGTCTGACTTTGTGCATCTTTATCTTTTCCAGGCCTGGCAATACCTGGGAACCACCCAAGCAGAGAATGAACAGGAGCTTTTGGCAATCAGTGCCCTCAGACAGTGAGTGTTGCAGAAGAGCTTCCGAGTATGGCTCCTTGTTTTAGTGCATAGTGCTACAAGGACCATATGGTGTGCTCTGTCTTGATTGTGTTACCTCCTGTATCTAGGTGTCTCCTAGAGTGGTTTAATACTGTATTCACTTTTCTTTCTTTGACTTGCAGGTGCTTGGAACTGCAGCCTGGGAACCTTACGGCACTTATGGCTTTAGCAGTCAGCTTCACCAACGAGTCCTTGCAGAAGCAGGCATGTGAGACTCTGCGGGACTGGCTACACCATAAACCAGACTATGCACACCTGCTGGAGAAGGAACCAGAGGAGAGTGTCTCGGGGACAAACCTGGGGCCTTCCAAGCGTGTCCTAGGTTCCCTGCTGTCTGAGTGAGTTAGGATTACAAATTTCAGGCTTCAGCTGAAAGGCTTGTTGGACGGTTGGGACTGGTCCAGGCAGGAGCAGAGGGAGCAACGCAAGGCCAGCTGTCTCCACAGTACATCAATATCCTTGTTCTGTGCTTTTCCAGCTCGCTGTTCATGGAGGTGAAAGAGCTGTTCTTAGCAGCTGTGCGCAGCAACCCCTCGACTGTGGATCCTGATGTTCAGTGTGGCCTGGGTGTCCTTTTCAACCTTAGTGGCGAGTATGAGAAGGCTGTGGATTGCTTCAGTGCTGCACTCAGTGTGCGCCCCAATGTAAGAAGGGGCAGACTGTGGATGCTGGAGGTACCTGGAGGTTTATGGGTGAAGGTTTGGGTGGAGGTGTTGCTTGTATGAGAAGTACATTTCTGGAGTGGAGGAATAAGACAGAGACATGGGAAAGGGAGGGTTGGCTTGGGGCTTTAAAAGCCCCAGTTTATCTCAGCTCTTTCTCTCTGCCCCCTCCTCCAGGACCATCTTCTATGGAACAAGCTTGGTGCCACCCTCGCCAACGGGAATCGGAGTGAGGAAGCTGTGGCTGCGTATCGTCGGGCATTGGAGCTCCAGCCAGGATACATCCGCTCTCGCTACAACTTGGGCATCAGTTGCATCAACTTAGGTGCCCACCGGTGAGCATAGGATGGGCAAGTCTGCTGTGACCCATGAGTGTGCATGTATTTGTGGGAGAGAGACTGCGGTAGGTCAATAGGGCAGTGCCACACTGCCTACAACATTCCCTTCGCATAGGAGAGCAGAGTGAGTGTGTGGACTCTGCCCTGAGAACAAGGTGTCATGCAGAGGCAGTTGGAGTAGGGGCCATCTGGATTTCGGTTTCTGTTACAAAGGAAAAGGGGGATCTCTGGTTCTGGAGCAGGGCAGGATCCGGTGAAGAGGAGGAAACTGTTTTGGAGGGGAAATACTTCAGAAGCAAATAGGGGAGGGAGTATGAGACTTACCATCTTCTCCAGTAAGCATGTGTATGTTCTCGTGTTGACAGTGAGGCTGTGGAGCACTTCTTAGAGGCTTTGCACATGCAGCAGAAGAGCCGAGGTCCGCGGGGGCAGCAAGGCGCTATGTCTGACAACATCTGGAGCACCCTCCGCATGGCCCTCTCCATGCTGGGGCAGAGTGACCTGTATGGGGCAGCTGATGCCCGTGATCTTCCCACGCTGCTTCAGGCATTTGGCCTTCAGCAGTGACTCTGGGATGGGCTCCCCTGTGAGTGCAGGGTTGGCCCAGCCCAACAGTGACCTTTCTTAGAGTGAAAATGTTCACTAGGGTTCACACATATCTTTGCTCTGGTAGGGCAGATCATTGGTAACTGTTTTTTCAAGGACCTCCCACTGAAGTGTGCAACTTTCCTACTTGTCTGTTGTGGCCTGAGCATCTCTGAGCGGTTCACATTATCACCTCCATGACTAACTGACACTCTGCTGGTAGGCAGATGATCAAAATGGGGAAGATGGCAACATCCAGCCCTCTTGTCAGACTGCATTTGCAGTAATGCCCAACTTGGCTATGAGGACCTACGATAGCCATTCTGCAGGGACGAACTGCTGGATGCATCTCGACTGCAGGTTGCTTTGGTGGGGTGGGATTTCCATTTGGTGAAAGGGTGAAAAATTCTGGGTTTGACAATGCTTCCCCCATGTATGTGCTTGCATGTGTGTTTATGTGGGTTGCTAGGGAAAACTCGGGGCAGCAGTCCCCTTTTCTGGGTACTGGTAATTCATGGTACAGCCAGATTCTAATTTCTCAGTGTCTCTTCATGAACCTTTTAAGAGCAGATTGTTGTACTTATGCTAGGGACACAGGTGGAGGCCCTTAGCCTGTCAGAGTAAGAGGAAATCCCAGAGTTCAGACTTCAGGGAATGTGATAGGAATAAAGGTCTAAAACATAACCTCCCCTCCCAGAATATGGTGGGGAAGGGGTCAAGTCTTAATTTTCATTTGGTCATCTGTCACTGTTTTCCTTTGTGCAGAAGTTCCCCATCTTGTGTGTAACTGAATCTTGTTAATTATAAATATCTGTATATGATTCTATTGGGGAAAATGCTTTTTAATTGTAAAGTATTTTGTATAATAAAGGAGGGAGAATTAAAATTGCCAAAATAACGTCTTTCTCTGTGCCTCTGTTGGAGCTGCATGCAATGGGTAGTACAGATCTCTGGGGGTATAAGCTCACTGATTTTCAAAAGATAGATCAGTCTCTGTTTGTCTCCCCTTTTGTCCCAGGGTTTGGTTTATTGATAGCACATATGCAAATGAAGCTTAAAGGACCTCATTCTGCTGTAGCCTCAAGCTTCAGTTCTGTGACCTAGCAGAAGAGCTTCCCTGTGCCAAAAGCTCTCTCTTTTTCCTTGCTTTAGGTTTAGGGGTCAGTGAAACATTTTTTTCGTTTTTTTGACATCTGCAGTGAGGGAAGTTGTGTAACATTTTATCATCTCTTTGAGGAACCTGACTGCTGCAGTAGTCAAGACCCCGGGGGCTTAGGCAGGGAGCACTTACCCTTCCTCCTTCCACCAGGGACCTGTTGCGGTGGTTCAATGCTCCCCGCTCCCCTTTAGGCCATTTGGTGCTTGATGTGATGTAACAATACCAGAATGACCCAGAACTTCATGTCAACCCCTTAAGACCTGGTACACGTAATGGTCCAGCATAAAAGAAACAGAAATTGAAGGGTGATGGACCAGAAGGTTATGGCAACCCCTTAGTGCGCCTGGCTCCTGTGACTCCTATTGCTTGGAAACAATAGCAGTAATTGATCACTCCTGACAATATATGGATTGTGGCCCAAGGAGGGGGGGATATCAGAACATCATCATCTAGCAAGTTCTGGGCTTGTGCAACTGGTGGAAAGTACCAGAATATCCCATTGTCTGAGCTGGACCAGAGTGGAGAAGTACGTGATGAAAGTCAATTATCTTGGACCCTATAAATAGCAATTCTAACAAGACCCTTTGAGTTCTTCCGGATGGCAGCAGGCTGTGACCAGCATCTCCCCTGAGTTGAGACACCGCTCAGGCAGACACCTCAAGGATTAGAAGTTCAGGGTGAGTCAACCCTCTTGAGTCTCAGTTATCACCCACTGAGGAATGCTGATGTATTGTATTTACTCCAAACTTGAGAAGAGGGAAATTTTAACTATAGGGTTAGCCTCTCTTTTGTACACCTCTCTATCCATGTGTCTCCAATATACACATTAGCTTGTATGAGCGTGAGCGTTCTTATACTTTCTGGTTCCAAATACTTTCTGTCCATTTGTCTGTGTGCACGTAAGGAGTTAAAAGGGGGCCACCCGTTAGCTCATTGGAGTTGCCCACTGCAAAGGGACCTTTGGTCCTAGCAGTTGAAGACTTGTGTGTCTGTTTGTATGTTTGTGCTCATATGCATATGTACCGATTTGGGATACCTTATAGTAAGTTAGTGTGAATCCTGTCATTTTCGAATCTGTAATTAAGTCACTGTTCAATTACTCTGTTAAATCATCTTGTAAATCCTTGAATCAGTTAATGATTAAGTGCTGCTAAAATTCAACCTCTTGATCTGCCTCAAATCATTAATAAACTTTGAATTGTTGCTAAATCATAACCATGTCAAATATTTCCATCGGCGACAAATTGGCGTAGTCAGCAGAATGACAAGCAAAATCGCCGAATACTTACAAAAACATGGTGTCCAACCAAATCTCACCTTCCCAGAGGATTTGGCTTGTAATAATTGGCATAACTGGGAAGAGGTAGAGAAACAGTTAACTGATGCTAGAGGTACAACTGGAAAGGATAAAGGTATAATTTGTAAAATGTTGAGAGTGTGCCCAGAAGCTGCCTGTCAGGAAAGATGAAAACTTACTCGAAAAATACAGGACTTACAGGTTAAGATAGAGAGGTGCAAATCTACTGAACTGTTGTTACCAGTTAAAATACAACAACTGCAAAAACAACTTAATGAATCTCAGCTAAAACAGCAAAAACTTGGAGAACACATTGAATTGATGCTAATGCAGTCTCCAAATCCCCCTGACATAGTTCAAATTAGAAAATTATGTCTCCTAAAGACTGGGATGGTAATATCTGGGGTGCTTTGAATAATAATGGCTCAGATTAAGATAATTCTTCCCATCCCCCTGAGCCTCCCCCATTCCCAGTCAGACCAATTATTAAAAAGGAATTAACTACAGGACCTCAGGGTGGTAAAGGAGAAAAAACTATTAAAATAACTCCATTTGATTCGATTCAGATAGCCAATTTACAAGATAGCTATGGCCACAAGCCTGGAGAAACTGAATACTATGGATAGTGTCTAACTGGAGGAAGATAGAATCTTGCTAGATGGCAAGGAAGGCAATGGCTATTGGGGCCCTGGTGTCTTTTTAAATGCTGGCCCTGGCCCCCGAAGGACTCCCGCTCGCTAGCCAGCAGAGTAGTATTAATACCCCTATTAATACCTATCAGATCTATAGGTGAGCTCTCTATAGCTTTTACAAAGGCTGCCTGTATCCAAGCCATGCATCAATGTGGCTCCACTGATGCTCCTGTCTCAGCACATGTAACTCTTGCTTTGCTTAAATGGTTAATAAAAGGAGCCCCTGCTGCACTCAAACCTTTCCTTATTGTGAAAAGAGATGAAATCCATAGGAACTTAAATTATAATGAATTAATGAATTTAACACAGGCCATTAAAGAAGGTGAGGGCAAAGAAGATGAAGAGGAATATGAGTCAGGTTGCAGGGAGGACCCTCCCTGGCCAATGTTAATGCATGAAACTGCGAATCATATGCGAGATATGGGATTGGATGAAGTTCCCAGTGAAACGAAAAATACAGGTTGCACTGTTAGGCAAATTTGGCAATCATACCAAAACAGCTCTCAAGAACCAAAATCCTCTGACTGGCAATTAAATAGCCAGGAGTGGAGAAATGAGTTATGGAAACAAGCATTGGCACTAGGAATTCCTAGACCCGTGATTCAGAGACAGCCTCATTCAGAGATAGCACCATTCTAATGCAAGCATTGCAGAAACGCAACCATCCAAACACTGCAATTCCTCCATTGCCAGCTTCTAGAGAGAAAAATAACCCTTTCTTCCCTCACAGTAATCAGTTACAAAGCACAGAACCAAAAACCTAATAGTGCCCGGACAGCGATTGGGCCTGCCTGTCTGGCAAGTGGAAGTTTATCAATGGCTAAATGAGAATGGCATTTACATTTTAATTCCAGTCAGTCCTCGAAAACAGTTAACATTTTTAATTGATACTGGAGTGCAAATTTCAATTATTACACAACAGGGTGCTGACACGGTGGGCTTATGACCTGGATAGCAAAAGGTTAAAATTACTGGGGTTCCGGGAACTTGTGCTGTGTGCCAAACCACAAAAGCTAATTTATGGCTCCTTGTCAAAAAGCATATGACATCTATTCACTTTGCAGTTAAAGATCACTATGAAAATATCCTAGGTTTTGATGCTTTAAACAGCCAGACTTGGTGTCTGCCGGATGGTAGTTTATGGTCTTTCAGTTCGAATGCCAATCCTAATCCTGAAGAAAATCAACAAACTGTCACGGTACGTGTACTCTGCGCAGCCCCAGTAGTTCTTGAATCAAAGATCACTAATGTCCCGCAGTAGCCAATTTCTGCTGCGCCGCACACTGGCATTTCAGAAGTAATTGCAGATGTAGAAAAATGACAAATTATTTTCAGAACTCCCTCACCATATAATTCTCCAGTTTGGCCAGTCCGTAAACCAGATAGGAAATGGTGTTTAACGATTGATTATCGGTGCTTAAATGCCTACACAGCCTCATTGACAGCTACAGTCCCCAATATTGCAGCTCTAACAGCTACTTTGCAAACCGCCTCACATCCTTGGATGGCAATGCTAGATGTGAAAAATGTGTTTTTCATGGTTCCCTTACAGGAGAATGATAAAGAAAATTTTACCTTTACATGGGAAGGTATCCAATACACCTTTAATAGAGTCCCACAGGGGTATAAACATCCACCCACAATTGCTTGCTGAATTTTTACAGACAGTTCCACTCCCTGAAGGAATAACACTATATCAATATATAGATGGTATTCTAATTGGAGGAACCTCCCCTGAAAAGGTGAGGGAAGTGGCAGCAAGTTTGGCAAACATTGCATGCAGCAAACATTGAAATTCCACCTGAAAAATGTCAGGGACCAAGCAGAGAAGTGAACTTTCTGGGCACCTGGTGGATTGCTGGAAGTGCAGCAATTCCACTGGACATGCTGGATAAAACAGAAGAATCACAGATGCCCCAGTCTAGGCAAGAATTACAACAGCTGATGGGTACTTTAGGGTACTGGAGGAAACTGTATTCACTTCTACAAAAAGGAAAACTGTGGAAATGGGACTCAGAACATGAAGAGGCACTCAAAAGCCTAATACAAGTACTAAAAACATATCAGTCTCTAGGACCTGTCCATCCTCATAATCCTATTACAGCGGAATGGAGTTTTGCAGAACACGGTACTTACTGTAATCTATTCCAAACCAGTCATCAGAGACCAAAAAAGACCTATACTGTTTAGCTTGACTGCATTTAACGAGACAGAACAGAGGTATTCTGAGTGGGAAAAGGTCTTTTGTCCTTAGCCCATGCAAATAAACAAGTTGAGAAAATACACCAAGAGCAAGCTGTTCAAATCAGAGGTCCATTTAATTTATTAGACATGATCCTAAAAGGGGATGCTCCCCAAGAAGGGATTCCACAAAAATCCACTATTAGGAAATGGTATGCCTCCCTAGTGGGAGTAGCAGATGAAATGCAGTTGACTGAAGGACACACAAAAGTTTCTAAATTACAAATGCCTATTAACACTGACCCACTAGCACTGCAACAACCATTTAAACCTTCACCGATCCTAAATGCACCCACCTTCACTGAAGATACACCAACTGAGGGCGTTTGGTTTACTGATGCCTCAGCAAAGAGAGTGAATGGTAAATGGCAATATAAAGCTGTCACATTAGAAATCAAAACTGGTAAACAAGTTACCAAAGAAGGGGAGGGCAGTGCCCAAGTGGGAGAATTAAGAGCGGTTGTTTTAGCAGCACAAAATGAAGCAAAAATCATATATGTGACACTTACGTTGTTTGGGCAGGTGCCACACAGTGGCTTTGTCAATGGGAAGACTTAAATTGGGAAATAAATAGATCCCCAGTCTGGAGAACTGAGGACTGGCAAATGCTATTAGACGTACCCAGGAAAACACCATTCCAAATAGGATGGGTAAAAGCTCATGCCAATGACAATAAACCAGCTACAAACTGGAATCAAAAGGTAGATGAATTAACAAAAATTAGGAAAATAAAAGTTGAGAATTCTTTAAACCCCACATGGCATCTATTGGGAGAATGGTTACATCAGAAATTAAGCCAAACAGGCTGAGAAACACTGTATTTTTCAGCTCAAAGCTGAGGCTGATCCCTTAGTAGAAAAACATGTGAAACCATCTTTACTGAATGTCCCCAGTGTAAATTAAAATTACAAACAGATCACACTGCTAAAGCACCACCTTTGCACATTAGCGAAGGAAAAACCTTACAGTCTACTTGGCAAATTGATTACATTGGTCCTTTAAAACCCTTTGCCAGGTATAAATATATCTTAACAGGTATAGAAATAATATCTGGACTCCTTGCAGCTACCAAATGCTGAAAGGCTGATGGACAAAATACCATCTGAGGCCTCTCTTCATGGTTCTCAATGTTACCCCTTCCAGACTCCATCCAGAGTGATAATGGCTTACTTTTTACTAACAAAGAAGTACAAGAATGGGCAAAACGAAAAGGTATAAAATGGGTATTTCACACACCTTATTATCCACAATCTAATGGTATAGTTGAACGAGCCAAAGGACTATTGAAAAAATATCTTAAACCACATGAAGGGCAATGGGGCAACGGTCTCTCTAAAATTTTACAACTAAATAATCAGTATGGTTCCTACGGAAGTCAAATCACTTGAGCCTTTCTAAAATCTTTGGAAAAACTCCTAAACAGGCATACCTGGTCTTCAATGAAACCAGGCAGCCTGTGGTGGTAAAAATACCATCTGTGGGAACAATCCCAGTAACCTTAATTAAACTATGAGGATTTCTAGCATGGTAAAAATACCATCTGTGGGAACAATACCAGTAACCTTAATTAAACTACGAGGATTTCTAGCATGGGATGATATTGACAATGATGGACTTGAGCACAAAATCAGTACCAGATAGATTTATCCTGCACCATAAAAGGGGGTGGGGGATGGGGTGGGTTTTCTCCACCATATCTGTTTCTTCGTACCTCTACCCCAGAGGCTTGTTTTTCTCTCACTACTGTAATAAGCAGGAGCAGAAAGTGTGTGCAGAGAATAGTTCTTGCTTTATGTTTCCTGAGCTCTAGCTTCCCCTTTGTCTCCCATTGAGCCCTGCGGCACTGAGACCTACATGCACTGTTCTGAAATTGCTGTAATGCGTGCAAAACATTTTGCTGCTTGTGCTCTCTAAAAGGAAGGGAAGCACTGCGTCTGTGTCCTGCTCTCACACGCTGCTCCTGGTCAGAGATGTGCCTTCTGGTTTTTACTAACCTCAGTCCTTCTGTCAGATTCTTCTCTGCTCAGCAAAGGAAAACATTAGGGCCTATGCTGTTCCTCACCTGCTGTCCAGGTGTTCTCCCTTCCCCAGTTCTCTGCTGTCCCTCTTGCCCCCAACTTCCTTTGCCTCTTTGCTGCACCACATTCCTGTCTGTTCACACTCCCATTATCACTGCCTGGCTTTCCCTTGTTCTCATCCTCAAGTGCTATCAATGCTTCTCTTCTCCTTGGCTTCCTAATTGTCTCAATTTTGCTTGCCACTTGGCTTAATCTCTTGACTTTGTGCTGGATGTCCTTCCCTATCACACATCCCCTCCTGTCCCTGCAGCTAGAGTGGGCTGTCACCATTTGTTCTCTTTCCCTGTAAATCGTTCTCACTTTCTTCCCTCCCTCCCTCCCACCTTAAATCATCTCACAGCATCTGTGCTACCTTTGCTGAAGCCAGATCTTCACATAGGCACTAGTCTCTCTTTAGTCTCCCAGGGCTGAGTGAAGATGGAGGTGCCTCCGTCCAGACCATGTCTAACCTTGTCCTGTTAAGAATTGTCTTTGGAAACAAAATGTTGGTGCAGGGAACGGCAGCTGGCTGATCATATCTGCGTTCTGGTTCCAGTTCACACCTTTTGCCTGCCCTCTGCAACCCTGTCTCTGGCCACCTCTGAACCAGGCTTGCACTGGGGCTCTGTAAGTATCTTGATCCTAGTTTCCATTTCCAGCCACATCCACATCTGCTGCTGCCAGGCCCTGTTGTACAGTGGGGGTGGGTAGCAGGTACCGAGCATTTTAGATTCACAGAAAGGTAAGGCAGTGAGGGATGTTCGGGGGTACCTACTCCAACCCCCTGCTCACAACAGGCCTGACTTGAATGCTAGATGAGGTAGCTGAGGGCCTTACAAATGATTGTGCCCTGCAATTTGTGTGCTTTCTCTACTTTTCTTCTCTTGCACTTTCCCCAACGTACAGAAGAGTGGCAGGACCTATCACCACTAAAAGCATGTGAGGGATCCCAGCAGGCCCTTCTTTGTTCTTTACCAAATGCATGGGCATCACAGGACACAAACTGGATCTTTCATAGGGTGTGTGGTCAAAGGGGATGTTTCCGTACATGCTGTTCCAATCATGCTTCTTGCTGTTTTTCTGCTGTATTTCTTCTGTCAGTGTTTTATTTATTTGCTGCTTAAAGTCCCAAGAAGCCTTAGAATCTCTTGTCTCTTGTTGTTGGCCTTACTCAACACCCAGCTGGGACGCACCAGCAAATGAAAATTTGTGCTTTGAGATCCTTACATGTCCAGCCATGGTGCTCCTCATTAGCTTGCATACTTGTCAAGAAAGCGGGTGTGCTGCCTTTGTACACTCTGCTTTACCACTGCAGTTTCCTTATCTTGAGCTGCTGAGCTTCATTATGATCCTGAGTTGTCTTGAGTTGCAGCCTCCTGCTCTCTTGTTTTGGGTCCCAGGTTCCTACCTCTTTTACCTGTGTGTGTTGAAGTCTTTCCAGTCTGGAAGAGGCTCAGACTCTCTAGAGGTGGTGACCTGAAGTGGGTGCTCATGGAAAGACTGTAAGGGCAAGCATGTAGTGAGTACTCTCATATTCTCTAGGAATCCGCCTCTTTAAAGACTGCCTGACCCAGAAGTTGCATCAGTATGTTTGTTTAATAGCCTTTGGTGAATTTATTCTCTGCCTGTGTCTTGTTGATTTTTAAATCTGGTGGTGCTTTTGTTGCCTACAATGTCTTGTGGATGCGCAGAACTGTGTTTAGATATCCAAAGTATTTTCTTTTGTTTTAAGCCTGCTACCTCTTCCTTTGTGGTCTCCTACTTCTGGTACTGTAAGACATAGCAAATAATATGGTTCCAGTACAGTCCCGGTCTACCCAGGGGGAGCCCTTTCCCTACCTCTGTACCCCACACTTCTGTGTCTTATCTACTTTTACTATAGAAACACAGGATTTCCAGTATTTCCTTCATGCCCTAGCCTGCTTTGGGGCCCCGACCACAAACACCATGCCTCTTTCTCCTCCTCTAAGTCAGTCACTGATGCTCAGAAATCTTTTGGCAGGCTGCTACTGAGGAAGGACTGAAAGCAGCACAGCAGCTCTCCCACCTGCAGCAGCAAAGCAGCAGCAGAAGCAGGCCAGCAAGACAGACCGCTTTGTCAGAGCAGACTCTGGCAGGTTCTCCATATGGTAGTCCCTTGTTCACGTAGGCATGTGGTTCCTTGCTCCCACAAAAGTTAAGAAGAGAAACCTTTCTCTGGTCATCACTATGCTTAGTATGGCAAAGTATTGTCTGGTATTTTCTGATGCTTTTGGATGCCTGATCTGAGGCATGTGAAACCTTAAAACTCTGTAACTGCCCATGACTTTAGAAAGAGTTGTAGGTACAGAGATCCCCTGAAAATCTGATGCCGGATGGGTAGGTTTTTTCCCCAAACTTTTCAGTTTCTCTGTTGCATTTCCTAAGCAGAAGTGACACCTGGTGTTGAGCCGAGGGCTGGTCAGTGTCTGTCACACTTGCTTGGGCCAGGCCACTGTAGGGTTTAGGAGCACAACTTGTTAATAAAACACAAGAGGAACAAAATGCTGGATACATTTTCTGAATGTACGACTTCTGTGAACCGGAGAGGCTCTCCCAGCCAAATGTGGTGCTGTGAAGCTAGGACCTTTTGAGGGTCCATGATGCCTTTTTTTCCCCCCCTTCCCGGTACTAAGCATCTAATTAGCCTGGACCTTTGTGTTTGCGGAGTCCAGCTTAGCAAGTATGTCATGGAAACCCATTTGCATGGGGACAGAAAGCAACCCAGTTGAGTTTCTGACATTTTGAACTAAAACAATTATTCACAGACAGTCTGTTGCCTTTTCCTTTATCTGGGAAGGGGAGACTGTGGGAAGGAAATAATAGTTAGAAAAGCTCTTCCTTTTCCTCTCTGGTGTCTGTGTCTTGTCAAGTGGGACTTACAAGGCTTTTGACAGTCTGTATTTGCTGTGCCTGTCTTTCCAGCACACCTTTTGTGGAGCTCACTCCCACTGCTGTGAGTCAATATGCAGCATTCCTCCAGTAGGGTGCTATCATCCCTCTTTTAGTATTTGCTGAAAAAGCAGTGTTCAGTCCAGTTTACTGAGCACTGGCAACTGGGGAGTGCAGCAAACACAGTGGCAAAAAAAGAGAGAAAAGAAAAAAAGAGGACTTTGTGTGAGGTACATGCTAGGCAAAAAAGGATGCATTTTTTTCCCTCTAGGGTCTGGCAGAGAATGAGTTTATTCGTGGGTGTTCACAGCTTGGGGTTCTGTGGTCCAGTTGCATGTTCCTATCTTGCATTTTTGGGGGCTGTTTTGTTTGAGAAACAGAAGTCTTACAGCCAAAAGTGAGAAAGAGACTTCGACTTTGTGATAAAGAATTACTTTACCAGCTCTAACAACTGCTAAGAGAGTAAAAAACATAAGAAACACCCCCTCCAACTACAAAACCCCTCCAAAACAAAGAAACCAGTGTCCTGCTGCCTTGAGTCCACAACTACCGGACAAAATAGCAATCAGAAACTGGGGAGATGCAGTTCATGTGTGATTTTAAAGTAAGGAATAAAAAGAGATCAATACTTATTGAGATACAAACTAAGGTATCCACTGTGGTGGTGAAGGGTGGGAACACAAGAGGATCTGGAGGGGGAAGGAGTTTGTTAATTTGTTTTTTCTACCATTTTACCTTTTCCAGCACTGTGAAGTGGCTGCATATGTGACATCCACAGCTTTAAGTGAAGTTGTTTTATCACCCCACAATCTGGTAAAAATAAATAAAGAAATATGTAAGAGCCTTCATGTATTTGGAAATGATGTTACAAGAGAACAATAAAAAAAAAAAGCTCACTATTAAGCCTCTTAAAAAAAAAAGCCAGTTTTATGAAAAAGATGAAAATATTTTAGTAATTTTTGCTCCAAATCAGAATAAGTCTTAATTTGTTCAAGTGTTTTTTGCATAATGTAGTTCTGCACATTTGTAAAGACTGCATGTTTCTCATTCATCTTGCTTATTCTTTTGCTTTCTGTTTGCTGAGGGCAATAGAGGAAGCAGTGTTTATCTTTTTCCTCTTTGAGTTTTCTTCTTTTTCTTTTCACTTTTGTCACACTTTCTTTTCCAGTTTTTGAGATACTGCTATTTCTGCAGGAGGGAGTGGGGGGAAGTTTAGGAAACATAATTTCCCATAAGAAAAAAACCACCAACCCAAAACACAAAAAAACTCTGAGCCATAAGTATTTCCAATCTCAAACTCCTAGCCTCACCCTGTGGTATTCTGCTTATAAATGAGATGAGCAACACTGACATCCATTTAGGTTTCAATCCCAGTAACACTAGGAAAGATCACCGTTAGAATCAGGAGCTCATTTCTTTCTGTGAACTGTTGCTTGATTTGAAAATTTGGAGATGGCTAAGGCAAAACAAGCCTTTAAAGGAAGTATCTTCTTTTTACTGCTGTGGGTATTTGCAGGATCTGGATTGCTCTTGAACTACGGAAGATCTCATTGTTTCCTCCCACTTGCCAGCTTGTACAGCAAGTACAGCTTGCCAGCATGCTAGCCAATTAATGTGCCCGAAAATATATTACAGAGTAAACCTGCAATATGAAAATAAGCAAAAATATTGGCACTGCAGCTCTGCCAGAGCCTCCTTGTCCTGCTTTACAAGCTCTGCAGCCCTGTGGCTGCTCAAGTGGCTACATAGGTGAGAAGGGGGAGTTAATTTACTAAAATGCTACTTAAATGCCACCTCTGTTACCTCGATATCTCACATAGAAATGCTTTGTGTGTAAGGTGTGCTTCCCAGGTAAGCAAAAATGTAAACTGCAGCAAGCAAAAAAATTCTACAGCCCATGGGCCACAAAATACTTTGATGTGTTTTTATGACTGTGATTCAGCTGGCTTCTGGAGAATAAAGACAAACAAGAATCAAAGCTCTAAGGTTTATAAAGGGCAGATGGCTCGTTGTAGGAAGTTCAAAACTGAAATAAAATGGTGATATTTGTTCTCTGAGGGTCACTTCTCAGTTCTGTTGAATGGGGTGTTTCACAAGACTTCTGCACAAGCTATAAATGTAGGCAAGTGAGCCACCTCCTGCAAACAGCAGCACTGGACTGAAGGAAGTGTCATCAGCTCTCCCCATTCAAGACGCTGACATCAAGGTGAGATGCATACATATTACATGAAAACTTTCAATGACTTCTTGGGCAGCTACTGTGAAATGCAGTCGAAGGGAAAGAGGTTTAAGTGTTGGGATGAGAGCTGCAACATGTATGTGAGCATCTGATGTCTGTATTTGCAGAAGCTTAACACATCTTCCAGGTGATGAGAAGACAGCAGCAGAATAAACATACCTTACAAAGGGAGAGTGTGGAGAGAGCCATTGCTACAAAATTCCAACGGGTGAAAGTGAGAATATTTTGCAAATTAATCTTGGGCATAGGATCTTAGGTTGTATCAGCAAAATTAACTGGCTAACTACTACTACTATTGTTATTGTTATTGTTATTGTTATTGTTATTGTTATTGTTACTGTTACTGTTACTGTTACTGTTACTGTTACTGTTACTACTACTTTTTCTACAGGCAAAAGGTCATTATACTAGCGGTCAGTGATCAATAAATTAAAGTCTGGGAAACCACAGCCTCCATAAATTCAATTATAACTGTGAAAAAATGCTTAAATGTTTTTAATCACATAGTGAGATTTTTTTTTAAAAAGTGAGATTTATGTGGGATTTTTTTAAAGATGTTGATTATGTTGCTCAGGTCTTGCAGTTTTAGTCTGAGTTTTAATCTTGCTTGAGAAGATCTGATCTTCTCCTATTCCTTCTCAGAATCGACTAGAGTAACTACTTCTTTCCATCAGATATATTTACCCTGACATCTAAAACCTTGCGTCGATGACTGTTTTGTGATCTAGAAAGGGAGCTGTTATCTTAATTGGCCACTCATTTCTGTTTCTGTAGCTGTTACAAATAAATGCCATGGTTCTTTGTCTTATTCCAGATGACTTTGTGTGGAATTAGGCATGAATATTTGTAAAAGTGCTACAAAAAGACATTTACAACCTGAATTTAGTCTGACTCAAAGAGCTGTTGCTTTGAACTTGATTGCTTCTCAGCTTATGTCAAGAACAGGAATCTCTTGATTTCAATAGAATTTCATATAAAAAGAGAAATAAGGTATTTCAGTGAGTCTTAAAGTTCAGTTCTTGTCTTAACAGAATAGGGTTTTTTCCTATTTACAGTACAAAATACACTTTTATTTAGAAATTAATTGAATGTCTCACTATTTCTTTACTTGTAATATTATGTGGATCATGAAAACTAGTCCAACAACAAACGCCAATTTCTAAAATAATTGTCAAATGCAGTGTCAATTATCAACTGAAAGATTTATCGCCAGTTATGTATTTTATTTCATTGTTATTTAGGTTCTACCAATAAGATATTAAACTAAATGCTCATATACATAAACCAACATACACAACTAAATAAAACTGGACAGTTTTGGTATACATATCTCATTTTACTTTTTTCTTCCAAATTTAAATTTCTATGTCATGCTCTCAGTCTTTTCCAGCTGCTGCTATATTTATCCTCTGCTAAAAATGTTTTACTTTTCCTTTTTTCCTCTGTCTCCAACATTTTGTGTCTGATGTGAAACGGCTTCTTGCAAGAATTGCTTATTGTCTGTTTTCCTTTTCTGCAGAGTGTCATCCAGCTCCTACAGCAAGAAATCCAAACTACAGAAGTCCTACTGAGATGGGAAAAATCATCATTTATGAGCATGCCAACTTCCAGGGTTACTCCAGAGAATTTACTAGTGACATTGCCAATCTAAAAAATGTAGATTGAAATGATTGTATCTCCTCAGTGAAAGTAATTGGCCAGCCTTGGGTGGCTTATGAGGACCTCAACTATACAGGCCAGTTACTGGTATTTGAGGAGGGAGAACATAGCTTTGTTGGTGAACAGATGAATGATAAGATCACTTCTCTGCAGGTGATCACTGAAAATCTGCACAATCCCCAGATCACTCTCTATGAACATATCCATTATCAAGGGAAGAGCAGGGTGGTAAGAGAAGCAACCAATCTGGCTAGGGGATATGACAATGACAGCATATCTTCTCACTAAGTCCAGAGAGGTGCCTGGCTGTTGTGTGAACACAGCGATGGAAGTGGTTTTCGTTACATTGCGCGAGAACACGAACACCTTCCAAATTACAAGGCAATCAATTTCAACGACAAGCTTTCATTTCTGCATCCCCTTCTCCCTGGCAACAGCTGTGGCTGTTAGACTGCAAATCCTGCAACGCTGAGGGAGGATGCAGCCCCAGAAACAAATTTGAGACCTAGATCTGTCTCAGTATAATCTATGCTTGCATTGCTTTTCTCCCCGTGTCACAGAAACACTGAATGGGAGAGCTCTCTTTCATGCTGCACTGGAGATCTGTATTTCTTGATCCTGCCTTGCACCATTCTCCCTCCCCATAATCCCCATGAATGCAAGAACTATCACATTTGGTCAAATGAGAGACACTCAAAGATAAGAGACATGCCAGGGGTGTGTAACCTGTTGCACCTGCAGTGGGCATTCTGATATACTGTACTATGTCATGTAAAAGCATTGCATGTTTCTTCCATTGCCAGATGCATAAACAAAATGTGAGCATATAACCAGTATCACTGACTTTGTAATTTGTTTTACAATGCTCTTGCTTTACTACGGCCTCTGCCATTTTTTGTATGCCATTTTGTGCCGTTGCCATTAAAGAAGGTATTGAAAGCAACAATGGGTCTATTTTATGTATTTTTTGTTGTTTAATGTAGATAAATATTGCCCTTTCATGATGAGATATCTCTACATATTCAGGGAATGGTTCACACAGTCACTTGTAAACATTTTTCATGGATCTCCCCTGAAAGGTTTTATCTCTTTCCATTCTCACTTGTCAGTAACATTGGGTTCAGGCTTGACTCAACAAGACTTAAAGTCTTGGTGAGCATGCCAAGTATTGCTGTGATCCTGGCCAAACTCTCACCTGGAGACTTTACTTAATCATGATAAGATTAATTGTATCTCAAGGCGTTGATCATACTTATGATACAGGCTTCTACTGCCCTAAATTATACAATCAGACAGAAAATTTTGATAAATTTGAATCGATTGGTTGATCACAATAGGAAAACCTGTCTGATATTTTTAAACCTTTGTTATCTTGATATAAGATGAGGTATCATTTTGAAGTCACACTGTTTCAATCAGAATGGAAAATACTCTTCTTTTAAAGTTAACTCCATTGTAATTCTACATTGCAATGGCATTCCACTGTTGTAACAGTCTCGAGAGTCACCACATGGTATCTTCTACCACAGGCCAGACTTAAATGCTAGCTCAGGGCCCCCCAACAAACCAAGCAGTGCCAGGGGTTATCACTGCTACAAGCATGTGAGGAATCCCAGTGGGCCCTTCTTTGTGCTTTACCAATCCATGGGTATCACAAGTCACAAACTAGATCTTTCATAGGGCAAAGAGGCAAATGGAGGATGAAGATGCAAGATGCAAAAAGCGGCAAGCTACCGGAGAAGGGTTGCTGAAGCATCTGTAGTTCAGTGTTTTGCAAGCCCCAGAGCAGCCTGGAGCATGACCTACGGTTCTGAGTTCCAGCAGGATTGTGACTCTGTATGTTTACTCTTTACCTCCAAAGCAGCACGTTAAAAGCTACATGATGGAGTCAAGTTCAAAATAATTGCATTTGGAATATGAACTACGCAATGCCTTCTTACAGATGTGGGATCACCAGCCATTTCAAGAACTGTTTTGCCATGTACAAGTTTACCTGGAGAGTAGAGTTGCAGTTCTGTGTTATCACTGTCTAATGGCAGCTGCACTCTCTGAGCCATGTGTCCTGGTTTTGGCTGGGATGGAGTTAACTTTCTTACTAGGAGCTGGTATAGTGCTATGCTTTGGATTTAGGATGTGAACAGTGTCGATAACACACTAGTGTTTTTAGTTGTTGCTAAGCAGTCAAGGCCTTTTCTGCTTCTCACACTGCCCCTGCCAGTGAGGGCTGGGAATGCACAAAAAGTTGGAAGGAGACACAGCCAGGACAGCTGATGTCAATGGACTAAAGGAATATTCCATGCCATATGATGTCACGTTCAGTACATAAAGCTGGGGGAAGAAGAAGGAAGGGGGGACGTTTGGAGTGATGGCGTTTGCCTTCCCAAGTAACCATTCTGCATGACGGAGCCCTGCTTTCCTGGGGATGGCTGAACAACTGCCTGCCGATGGGAAGTGGTGAATTAATTCCTTGTTTTGCTTTGGTTGCATGTGTGACTTTTGCTTTACCTATTAAACTATCTTTACCTCAACCCGTGAGTTTTCTCACTTTTACTCTTCTGATTCTCTCCCCCATCCAAACTGGGGGGAGTGAACGAGAGGCTGTGTGGTGCTTAGTTGCCATCTGTGGTTAAAACACAACACCATGTATTATGGCATCCGTCACACAGCTCTGCATTGCAATGTTTATCTACCTCTGTGCTGAGCTCCTGTTTGACATGATTTTCTTGTATTTATAGATAAAAATGAAGCCCAGAACGTGCTGCTCTATCATATGCCGGGCTTTGTTCTCATTTTCAAACAAACACTGCAGGCTGCACTGACATATCCTCCACTTGTGTTCCTCTGCTATTCTCATGTGGGCAGATGCAATGGTGATAGATCAGGCTCCATGTCTTTTGGGACACTTCTTACTGCTTTGCAGGCAATTTCAGGTTTCCTTGCTCTATTCACCTAAGATCTTCTTTTAATGGGATTTCAGAATTCAATTCAAAGAACCTGGAGCATTCTCCCTACTCTAAGCCAAAATAACTTGGAAACACTGAGCACCCTCCAGATAACGAAAGGAGATGGTATATTGGGAGGGGGAAAGCAAGCACTGGTATGTTCTAATGAGGGCAGTAGCAATGGTATCAGTGGGTATGTGGTATGCAGTTTTCTCAGCCTTCTCAGTAAGGTAAATTAGACTGTGCAGAGCTCTGTATTGTCACCATTAGACTTCTTCCAGAGGGCTCAAGGACAGTGTTTTGCTTAATATATAACAAAGCTGCAAAACACCGATGCACATTATGTTTTTTTTCCCCATATTAATGCAACTGTCCAATACTAACACATTTTGGAGTGGCAAATCAAGCGGCAAATGCCATCTTCTGCCCAAAGCAATTTGTGGAAAAAATGATTCTGGAAGTCCTATTGAATTGCCTTGGTCATGTCTGAGGGATCCCTTTCAGCAACTCAGCACAATAATGACATTACATAGGCACTGTTAATAGAAAAGTGATTATTTAGGATGTCTCTAATTATCTTTCCTAGGAAATATACTTAATAATATTTCCTCTGTGAAAAATGCCGTTTCTTAAAGAAGAAAGAATATATTCTCTTACTTTCTTGGTATATATGACTGAAAATATATATATTTACTATATAATATATAAATATAAATAAATATAATAATAAC
>VFFE01007218.1:177649-201572 GCA_008921705.1 Burhinus oedicnemus
ACAGCCAGGACATCTCCAAATCAGATAATATCTCTGAGTTTTCTCTTTGTTTCTCTTGGGCAAAGAAAAGATTACATTACCTCTCAAAGTTGCTGTTACTCTGTGATTTTAACCTGCTCATATTCCTGTCTGTCTCTGGTTCTCCCAGTCAACAGAGAGGGAATTTTCTTTACTTTGGGGGTAGGAGGGTCTAGTTGATCTTGGGGTCCAGTGCACTGCAGGCTAGCAGGCAATTTCTACACTGCTCAGATAGCAGCACCCCTGAACCCATATTCTCTGATCATCCTCACCCTTGTGGCAGGCTTTAAGAGGCATCTCAGAAGGACACAACACGCTTCCTGGCATTCCCTGCTGTAGTTCTCATGTGATGTGCATCCCCGTAAAAAAGTACTGTATGACACACTTGCTCAGGAAAGACTAGAGCATTGGCATCTCAATCTGCTTGTCAACACAGGGATAAACATTATCTGGAGGCCCCAAGCCCTGTTAAACTACAAATGGTACTAATATAGAGTAAAAAGACTGCTTCCAGAATAAAAAAATCAGTAAAAAACTTTCACAGAGGGGATTATTACTAATCCACAGTGAAGTGCAAATGGGCATTTGAACAGAATGCTGCATAAGGAAGGTTTGTAACCTGTAATATACCAAAAAGAGATGTCTAGAGAAGAAGGCTTCAACACCATGATTATAACTACGCGGTGATACATAAACAGACTGAACTTTTATGTGCTTGGTTAGAAATGTCTGCAGAACAAGTTCAGGCATGTTTGGGTAACCACAGATTATAAAATTTGGATTTAAAGTCAGATCTTGTCTACTCAGAAACAAGGTGATGATTACACATTAACCAGTTGCCTTATTTCATAACAATGCTATGTTCCACTGCTGATTAGGTAACAGGTTCTTTGGAGAACTTTCCTGGAGCCAATTCCTCACACCTCGGCTCTCAGCTCATGGCTGGGCTTGATGCATTGGTGGATCATGACTCTTGACTGTCCTTCAGTCCGTGGTGTTTAAAGTAAGAATTCCATTTGGCATGACTTATAGACTCTAGATCCAAATTTCATCCAGTAAATATTGCATAAAAGCCGAAATCTTTAAATCCACAAGTACAATCATGAACTGCAAAAATGTGTTCCTCCTCCCTTCAAAATTGTGTAATACACATACATCACATCACTGTTCTCACTTTCTGGTTTTTTTTCCCCTTACTCACACCAGAAGTTACTGTTGGCCATCTGAGAACTGCTCGCACAGCAACCTATACTCAGATGACCCTACAGGAGCAATTAGGTCTTAGAAGTCAACACATACGGAGCTTGAGGCAGCACAAATTTTAATTTCCACCACAAGTTTGGAGGCAAACTGAGAAGAAACTCCACAGAGCTTCAGCAGCTGCATATGGAGCAATATAATTTTTGGTTGCCCCATTGTCCAGGGGAGAAGAATCCTGCTGAAGGACTTCAATTCTAGGTTAAAGAATGGCATCCTTGGTAACACTTACTGATTTGGCACTGACACATTTGTTCAGAGGAGAACCTATGAACAAGTTTTGAAACTCTTACTGCAAAGGAAGTACATTAGGATGGTGTAAATTCTTTTATATAGTTATTATTTCACATTCAAATGGAGAATGATGCATTTGAGGCCAGTGTGGTGGTGCAACACCCCCCACTGCTCCCTTCAGGCCACTCGGTACTTGGTGTGATTTCCTCCCAATCTGGGCCACATAATAATATGATGGACCAGAAAGTAACATAATGGTTTAACATGAAAGAAAGAAAAGGTGGAGAGCAACGAACCAGAGCACAAGAGTGTGCCTGGTCCCCATGGCTCCTATCATTTGAAGATAGTAACTATAATCAGTCACTCCTGACAACATATGGATTGTGGCCACAGGGCCGGGGAATACCAGGACCCCAACATCTAGCAAGTTCTAGGCTTGCGCAACTAGTGGAAAGCACTAGAATATTGCATTGTCCAAGCTCGGCTAGATTGGAAAAATACCTGACAAAAGTCAATTATCTCAGATCCTATAAGTAGCAATTCTAGTAAAGACCCTTTGAGCTCTTCAGGATCACAGCTGGCTGTGGCCAGTATCTCCTCTGAGTTGGGACACCGCTCAGGTTGACACCTCGAGGACTAAAAGGCCGGGTTGAGACAATCCCTCTTGAGCCTCAACTACCCCCTGTTGAGGAATGCCGATGCATCGTGAGTACTTACTCTAAACTCGGGAAAGGGAAATTCTGACTATAGACTAGCCCTCTTCCATGCACCGCCCCACCTATATGTTTGTGATACACACGTTACCTTTATGGATGTGGATGTTCTTCCGTTTGTCTGTGCCCACATAGGAGTTAAAAGCGGTACCCGTCGGCTCATTAGAGTTGCCCACTATTAAGATGTTCCTGAGTCCAGCAATCAGAGACCTCTGTGTGTGTGTGTGTGTGCGCGCATGCGCGTGTGCTTATATGCTTTGCTTACATGTATATGTATTAATTTGAGATCTGTGTTTTTGCCCACATGTATATGCATTGATTTGGAATATCTTATAGTAAGTGTGAATCTTGCCATTTTCGAATCTGTAATTAAGTCACTGTTCAATTATTTTGTTAAATCATTTTGTAAACCTCTAAGCTGGTTAATGATTAAGTGCTGCTAAAATTCAACCTCTTGATCTACCTTAAATCACTAATAAATTTTGAATTGCTGTTAAATCATAACTGTGTCAAACATTTCCATCCACCACAGGCAGATAGCAGCTTTTAAAATCCTAGTTAAAAGCTTTGGAGTCACAAAAACAATAATACCCATTAGAAGACTGCAACCCATAGCCTGTGTCTCACAGTGGAAGAAACTATGGGGCCATAACTCCAGGCAGATGATCAACACCAGGCTCCTTTGGTTCACTGTTTCAGGACTGTGATGCAGCTCCTACGGATCAGCTGTGCAAATGAGCTGCTCTAACTCTTAAGCTGTAGTGGCAGCTCCATCACCCAGGCAGCCCACAAACAGAGGAGCAGAGGGGAACAAGAAAACAGGATATTCTGCTGCACGTGTCTTAATCTCTTTTTTTCACTGATTTAACATTCAATTAGGGAAGCTCAAGCTGTTTTTCAAATACAGAATTCTCAAACTTGCTGTTTGCAAACTTGCAAGCTTTCAGTGTTGCTTTCTGTCCTGCTCATTTCATCCAGTGCCGGTACTCCCCCAGCTTGACATTACAGCAGCTTTTAATTCATGTATCCAACACAGAAAACTCATTGTAGGAAACAGGGCTGCAGCAACTCTTTCTCATATGCATCTTCAAACACATCTTCTCTTTACTCAGCAACACAGCTACCCCAGCTCCCATTCAGCTGCTGATTCTTCCTTTAATTTCTTCTTGGTTTTCTTTGTCAGAATATTCTTTCCCCTTGTGCTGTTGTGGTTTACTGGCAGTACCTTATTTGACTTTGGTTTAATCATAGCAATACTACAGAAAACTTAAATGGGATTCTCCATCCTCATAAATCAAATCTCAAAAAATGCGAAGCATGAAGCTGACAAAAGCAGTAATGAGAGACCTTCCTGCAGAGATCTGTATAGATCACTGGGAAAATAATTGTGGCATGGTGAAATGAACGCAGCTGCAGCAGGTTATTCCTATAAGGAATTCCCCTTCTTGGAACAAACTTATTCTTTCATATGGCCCCAAAGACTTATTCCTGTTCACCCAGTGGGGTGAACCACCCATGGGATGCAGTTCATCTAGCTAAACACAGTCAGCCCTGGAGCTTAGCAGAGGCTCATCCTGAATCCCCCCAACTCCTGGCATGTGTATGATGTCTATGCCCCATAGGTGGACGCGCTCAAACAGCTAAACCTCCTAAGTGGCTGCTGCTGTGAGACACCCTCCCACAGCAACAGGACCTGCAGTGAATAAAGCAGCTTATTGATCTAAAGCTGCCGCGTATCTGTTCCCCTTGCAGTGATACTCAGGCCCAAGGACAACACAGTATGAAGTGTCCTTATCAGCAGATGGAATGAGCTGTTGTTTATGTGCACTACCAGACCTCATAAATCCAACGGAGTGATAAACAAGGCAGCACAAACAAGTCAAATGTCTTTGAAAAGGCTGGGAACAAACTCCCTTTTGGTATGAGTGAAGCCACAGCGTACCAGCCAGACTGTCCCCCACAGGGAATCACAACAAACAGATATGCCAGAGGAAAATCTCCTGCATGTTTTAAGAGATGACCACTGATAGCAAAGCAGGTGTCTCCTTGTCTACTCTCCTCCTGTGGTTACTCAGGAACTGATGGCAGGAGATGCTAACAGAGTTAGTGACCAGCAAGCATACAGAGCAGACGAGAGGCTCATGAACTGTAGCTGGGAAACCTGTACACAGCATGTCTGCTCATAGAAATGCCCATGATGCATAAGATGGACTCACAGCCTTGCAACCATGAACACCACCATCTTTCAGGAGGTATGAGTGACAGGAAAATGCTGGAAATTCACTGTTGTCTGGGGACAAGTGCTGAATGTTGAAGTGTGAGAGCGGGAGCTGCTGCGTTAGGATATCGAGAACAGAGGCAAGGGTATCTCGGCTAAATTAGCATGTAATGCATACAAATACAGAAAGAGATAACAAGCAGGAAGTAGTTTGATGTTTTTAATTGTTAACACACCTGCTTGCTGATTCACCTTAACTGAACAAGTCACTGGTTAATTGCCGTTCTCTGGTAAAAGATGAGAAATCTTGATAGATCTCTTCTCCCTTGAGGGAATAACTTCTTTTACAGCATTAGCGCTATGGTACTGACAGTGTCTTTTGCTGCCATGCACATGGTGAATACATGATAGGCCTTATCAGGATCAGTGGAAACCAGTAACGAGTGATGTCCCTCAAGGATCTGTACTGGGACCAATACTATTTAATATACTCATCAATGACATAGACAGTGGGATCAAGTGCACCCTCATCAAGTCTGCAGTTGACACTAAGCTGAGTGGTGCCGTTGATATGCTGGAGGGAAGGGACCACACAGGGGGACCTTGACAGGCTTCAGGAGTGGGCCTATATGAACCTCACGGAGTTCAACAAGGCCAAGTGCAAGGGTCCTGCACCTGGGGGTCAGGGCAGTCCCCAGGATCAGTACAGGCTGGGGGCTGAATGGATTGAGAGCAGCCATGTGGAGAAGGACTTGGGGATACTGGTGGATGAAAAATTGGGCATGAGCTGGCCACATGTGCTTCCAGCCCAGAAAGCCAACTGTATTCTGGGCTGTATGATAAGAAGTGTAGTCAGCAGGCTGAGGTAGGTGATTCTGTCCCTCTACTCTGCTCTGGTGAGACCCCATGTGGAGTACTACATGCAGCTCCGGAGTTCCCAGTACAAGAGAGACATGGAGCTGTTGGAGCAGTTCCAGAGGAGGGCCACAAAAACAGAGGGCTGAAACACCTCTCCTATGAAGACAGCCTGAGAGAGTTGGGGCTGTTCAGCCTGGAGAAGAGAAGGCTCTGGGGAGAGTCTATTGTGGCCTTTCTATATATAAAGGGGGCTTGTAAGAAAGCCAGAGAGAGACTTTTTACTGGGGCTTTTTAAACTGAAAGAGGATACGTTTAGATGGGACATACAGAAGAAATTCTTTACTCTGAGGGTGGTGAGACACTGGAGCATGTCGCCCAGAGAAGTTGTGGATGCCCCATCATTGGAAGTGTTCAAGGTCAGCTTGGATGTGTCTCTGGGCAACTTGATCTATTGAAAGATGTCCCTTCCTATTGTCAGGGGAGTTGGACTGGTGATCGTTAAAGGTCCCTTCCAGTGCAAACCATTCTGTGATTCTGTGATTCTAGGATGTGTAAGTTTAACAATACAGTGAACTTTTCCCTGGTTTCAGGTGAGGTTATCTTAGTTTCGTATTACTCTTTTCACATCTACAGTAGTTCCATTGCAACAAGCTAGTAATACACTTTGAAATTCTGTATATCAGCAAAAAGATTCTCTAAAATGCCAGGTATAAGCAAAATGAACATTTAAATTTTATGTTTGCCATGGGTAACTGAGGAGGAAATCTACACTACACTAAGGTGTAGGGCTGTGTAGACCCATGTATGTCTATAGCAAAGCTTTAGCACTGTTACAGCTAAAGTTGGATGGCTTATGGTTGTGTTATTAAAGGATACAAGAATAATGCTTTTATAGGAGCTTATTAGGCATAGAGTGGACAGCATCTGAATGTAGTGAAACACAGTAGGGAAAAAAAACCCCACCATGTAAGAAAGGAATTGAAGATTATGGAATGGTTTCATATGTACAATGGAAATAAATGAAGATGCAATAATATCTTTCTTGATGTCATTTCCTGGTTTCTGACACTATAACATGAAGTTTCTTGTAATATAGCACTTTAGGGTGTAACATATAAGCATTCAGTTAATCTTTAGGCTTTTAATGGGAGTAGAAACTGCTCTTAAATTGGTGCTTTGGGCTTATTTCTCCTTCTTTTAAGCAGAAGATACAAATGGCCAAATGAGTTACCTGCTATTCACCTTACAAAACCCAGTTAAAGGAATTTATTTTTCTTCAGGGATATCAGAAACTGGCTATATTTCACTTCGGAAAGGTTTAATTTAGTTGCAAAAGGCTCTATAACTGCTCTCGCTTGCTGTGTCTAAGCAAGTGTTGAAAACATTTAGTGAAGGAGGGAGAGAGATAGAGATTTCTGTCACTTGCATTTATTCTGTATAATTCATTGTATTTATACCTATTGGATAAAACCAGAAGGAAGTAATCTATATTCAAATAAATAAAAAGTCTGCGAATATCTGTTTGATTGGCTTGTTATGCATAGCTTCAGCTGTCTCCTGTAATTTACATTAGCTCTTTTACATGTTTTGTTTTCTTCCCATGCCACTTGTAAACATAACTCTTCTGCCAAGACCAGCAAGGTCCAGGTAAGATTCTGAAGGGGCTACTATGAGCACAAGACCTTATCTGGAAACTTGGGAAAAGTCAACAAAGCTTTCTGGTAGTCAGGTGGCTAATTTCCTCTGCTTGTAGGCATGAAACACTTGGTTTAGTGAACCGTAAAAGAAAAGTCCAGAATGGTAGATAAATACAGTAACACGCAATAATTAATTCCCAAATACCTCTGACTGTCTTACAGTCTCTCACCCTAGAGAGGCAGCTTGTAGGCCACTTGGTTGCCCTTCATGCAGCTGATGATAAATGATCTGTCTGTGGCTGTGATGCCCAGCTAAAGCTGTGCTATCTGCGGTGAGGCATGCTGCCTCTATCAGCTCCCTGCGACTTCCTGCAGCCATTGTTCTCTTTTTCTCGCTCACCAACACAGTCGTCACAGTCGTGGCCACTTTTCCAACACTTCCTGTTACCTCAGGCACTTGCAGAAAACATTTTCATAGTTCTACAGTAACAAGCCTTTCTCTTCAACACTGCTTTCTCTCCCCTAGCTTTATAACCAGCACTCGTACAATCTCTCTATTCTCTAGCTTTCTGAAAACACCTGCCCATCATTTTTTATTTCCGTTTTAGGTACTAACTTCTGTATATCAAAGCTTGCGAACTAAGATGGATCCTGGCTTCTCCCAATCCCATTTAGTATTCTATCAATCATTTTAGTTTATACGAAATTTTCTCCCAGACATCACTGCACTCCCTTTTCAACACAAATGCCTTTCCAATGCATGCAAAAACCTCATGGTCCCTGTTCCTCTTCATTTCTCTCCCTTTTGAGCTACCAAATGCCTATCTAGTGCATCTCCTCTTCTGGAATTATTATTTCCACATTATTTTTGCTTTCTAAAGAGGATGGATATGCCTGAAGAAGACTGCAGCAAAAATACTGAGACATTTTAAAAAATGTGAACCTATTTTTAAGTGACGGTTAACCAAGCTAAGACTCCTTAGCCTGAAGGAGTTAATAAGAAGAGTTGAGAACAGTCTTCAAAGACAAAAAGAGGAATGAAGGAGTCTGGTCTCTGTTTCCGCACTAGAGAGGAACACTAGAATTATTGCTGGAAGAAGCTGTGGAGTTTTTAGAGACCTTACACGGATTTCACAAAATCTCCATCCTGCCATGAGCAGGGGCTTGAAGTTACAAACCTCAGAGGTCCCTTCCAGTCTAAATGGCTCTGTAACTCTATAAACCTCTCTTTGGCATGTCATAGACACAGCTACCCATGCACCAGAGGGGAGTGTAATCCTACGAAACTTTTGAGGTCAAGAGCCAAATATGGGAATTTAGGTGAGGCACATAACAGGGCTGTAGGCTGGTGTCAGCACTGTAGCAGTAAGTCTTGTAAACTCCTCATAGGTGTCACAGCAAAGGAAAGTTTTAAGGAGGAATACGGATCGGGATGTGTCAGAAACTGCATCTGGTATTGCAAAGGTTTTGGAGGGAACACTGATATTGGGGAAATGAACTTTATAAAGGTCAAAATAGTAATCCCCAAGTTATTGTATGTGTGACTGGAAATGATGATGAAACTTTTTTATTAAAACTGAGCAAAGGATCAAACTTGCCACAGAGTGACTAGGCTTTTTAATCTTTATTAGAATTACTGACAGAAAGATTTAGGCTGGAAAGGACCTCTCTATTCCAAGCCCTTGTTCACAGCAGAGCTACCTCCATACATGGACAAGTTACTCAGGGCCTTCTCCAAGTGATTTCTGAACAGCTCCAAGGGTGGAGGTTCCCCAGCTTCTCTGGCCTCTCTGCCAGGTCTAAACAACCCTTGGGGTGAGAATTATTTTCCTTATTTTCAGTCAGTTTCCCTGTTGCCAGTTAAGACCATTGCCAGTTGTCCTTTTGTTGTGCACCTCTGAGAACAATTAGCCGTGTCTTCTCCTGGCTGAACACAGCCATGTGCCATGTGTGCCATTAGGCTTCACCATCCATTTGGTTCTTCTAGCAACTTCAGCAGAAACCACCTTATGCACCTTGTAAAAATACGGACCAGATGTCATCCTGTAGAAATACCACATTTCAGTCAATCTTTCAGCCTGCTTAGTTTTCTCTCCACTGTGCAGGGAGAGGCTGGGGGAAGGAGCCAGCCAAAGCCTACGCTCATCCTCCACCCATTCCTAAGCCAATGGGTCAGTTCTGCTGTGACATTCACACCAAATATCAACTTTTCTGAGGCCCCATTATCACAGTTCACAACAAGCAGTGCACTCTGCTGTGAAGGGTGTGAATAATATGATCTATAATCTATACGATATATGATATATTGTATATAATATATTGTATATAACATATATAATACATAATATATGGTATAGAGTATATGGTATATAATATAGGATATATAATGTATATATCGTATCATATATCGTATCATATCTTATGATCCTGGTCCTCTGCAATCTCTGTTCTTTCACGAGTGGGATGCCTGGGAAACCTAAGTTCCTTTAAGATAGACATGAAACTTTGGTGTGAATGCTACTCCTCTCAAGACCAGTTCCTCTGTCTTCAGACCCCTCTAGTCGATCAATATTTGTCCAACCATATTGAGGAAAAATGTAGTTTCATTCCAACTTCACAACACCGTCTCTTGTAACTGATGGGGTCATTCAAGCTGTCAAATGTGACCTCGTTGACAAAAATGTATTGGAGGTACTATTGCTTCAGTTATCATGCAGCATCTTGTATTCGCCCATTGATCTGGGAACCAATATTGTCTGAGGAACCCTCTCCAGAAAACAAACTGTTCCAAAGAACTGCATTTAGAAGAGGCTTTCTGAAAATATAATTTGTTCAGCAAATGAATCAAACCAAAGTGGTACAAATACTTCCCAAATGAATTTTTCAGCTTAATAAGAAGAAAAGAATCTAAATATTGAAATTAATTTTTAACATGCTGGGGAAAAGTAACAGATAACCAGCTGTTTCAGTGCTGTATTCTGTCCATGCTTTGGTCATTAAATGGTGAGTGTGTGAAGACTTCATTACACCTACAGATGGAACCTTGGCATTAAAACCAGCTCAGTGGCAAGTGGCTTTTGATAAATCCTGTCTTTTAGTAGCTGATTATTAGCATCCTGCACATATATTATAAAGTTACATATATTACAAAATAAGGTAAGCAGGTATGCCTACTTGTCATCTGGTTTCCTGGCAGACAAGATCTGACCTTGAGCCTTATGTTTGGCCATGAGCTAAATCAGCCTGATCTTGTTCTATGATTGGTTCTACCTGTGAAAAACTCATTTTTTTTACCACCTTTCTGAGGACAGGTTATCTGCAGGGTGTTTTACAGGCCTGACATGTTCAAGAGTTCCCTTGCTAAGATACCAACAAAGACACTCTTCTAACTCACCCAAGGGAGCCCTGCAGGCTAGTGAGCATACATGATTTGGGGTGCTGATGAGTTTGCTTTTACATGGCAGTGCAACTTGGCGGACAGGTCTAAAAAAACTGCTCTGGAGTCTAAATTGCTGTAACACACCAGCGTAAGGCTGCATCTGAGTTAATTAGCCCTGTTGTAAAACAGCCCCTCCTAGCATAGTGCCTGTACTGTACTAACATATGTACACAACTCTGGGACCCAAGCCCTTATCTTTCTTTAGCACAGTGCTGTGCCCTGCGGACACAGCAGCTCATGAAGGCCCCTTGTCAGATGAACACAACAGTGTGCACAGAGACTGGCCTTTGAGTGGGCACGTGAATAGGGTGGTTGGACTGAGGTGACAGACTGCACTTAAATCTTGCATTAAGCCTCTTAACCCCCTTTGGATGAAGACATAAATGACGTGGGATCTTATCTGTACAATGCTGTCACCTTTCAACAATTGCATTTTTCAAATGCTAGTCTTAGTAAGTTTTATTTTTCATTAGCTTTAGTGTTAAAATCTTTGGAAGTTTTGCACATATGCTGCAGAAGAGCAGGAACCTTTATCCTAGAAGAAGAAGGTGTTGAGAGAAGACATCTGGAAAAAATCTCTTTTTGAAATTCATGGCTGAGATATCATTCCCCTGGTGGCTTATTACTAATGATTGGGACAGTTCGAGCAGCTCCCTACATATTCCTAATAAATATGGATGAATGGCAGGTTTGAAGAGTATAACATGGTGCTCTTCCACCAGGCTAGTGTATTGCCACCTGGACGTTTGTTGCTCCATAGACCAGCAGGATCTCAGCTGCTGTTGAAATAGTTCAGACATTTTAATTAATGCTTCTTTAGCATGAAAAGGATAGCTCACCCATGGGCCAGAACAATAGAGTGTTGACACTCTGTTTCTTGCACATTCTCCCCTGTCTCTTGGCATGCGGGATCATTACCCTTTTTTGGCCTGCCCTTTTCCAGCTCCATGGGTATCACAGTTTTAGTTGCTAGGACACTTCTCCTTGTGCCCTTCAGATGGAGACTTGCAGCCCCCACAGATTTATGTCTGAAAGACATAGCCTAGAGGAGGTAATGGAGTGCTTGTTAATCAAGTTTGCCTATGGCACCACTCGACAACAGGGCTGCCAGCCAAAGGGATCTAGACAGGCTGGTGGAATGGGCTCACAGGATCCTTACGAAATTTGACATGAACAGATACAAAGTCCTGCATCTGGGAAGGAAGAACCCTTTGCAGTGACACATGCTGGAGACTGACCGGCTGGGGAGCAGCTCTGCTGAAAAAGACCTGATGGTCTTTGTAGGCAGCAAGCTGAACATGAACCAACAGTCTGCCCTGACAGCAAAGGCGGCCAACAGCATGCTGGGCTGTATTAACAGGAGCCTATCCAGCAGATTGAGGGGAAGGTTTATCTCCCTTTACTCAGTGCTTCTAAGACAGCATCTAGAACACTGCATCCAGTTTTGGGTCATCTAATACAAAAAGATGTTGATAAACTGGTGTGAGTTCCATAGAGGGCCACAGAGAAGGTCAGAGGACTGCAGCACTTGCCCTGTGAGGAGAAGCTGGGGAACTGGGCTTGTTCAGCTTGGAGAAAAGGATTTGGTGGGACCTAATAGCAGTTTTCCAGTACCTACAAGGAGGTTATCAAGAAGATGGATCCAGGATTTTTGGAGTGGCTCATGGTGGGAGGATGAGAAAGTGACAAACATAAACCCAAACAAGAGAGTTTCCAACTGATACAATGAGAAACTTTTTCATTATGAGGTCAGTAAAAGTTTAGATCATGTTACCCGGAGAAGTTGGGTAGTCTCCATACTCAGGGGGTTTTCAAGACCTGACTGGATAAAGCCCTGAGCAACCATATCTGACCTCATAGTTGTCCCTGATTTGAGCAACAGATTAGGCCTGATGGCATCCAGAAGTCAATTCCAACCTGAATTATCCTATGATCCCACGATCCTCCTGGCTAGCAGATCATTCAAGCTCATTACTTTAGACCCAAGATTGGCAAATCCTAGTATTTCCCGTCCCATACTATTCCTCAGCAATCTTGTTATAAATAAAGATGATCCATGTCCCTTGTCCATCCCTCGTATTCAGCCATGTCAGTCTGCCACTGATTTTGACTCAAGTGGGTCTAATGAGCTTCTTTGCTTTGTCCTAGCATTCAGCAATTAATTTGTCCCTGCATTAATTTATTTCTCCTCAGTTTGGTGTTTTGGGGTTTTTATTGCTAATTTTTTTTTTTTCTGAAACTGATTTTTCAGGGTGCTGTTTTATTGCTTTTGACACAGCAGAAGTAGAAGAACATCCTACAACTGCAAGAAAAAGGGAACTCAGATAGTATCTGCTGATCTGTAGGGTTTCAACATGCAAGATGCTCTTCTGAGAAAGCCCATGATAGTTCCTGTAAGCAGTCGATCAGCAATAATGAACCAAAGGGTGAAAACATATCCCAGAACAAGGACATGAAGTAAAAGGAATGAACAATAAAGTTGCACAAGCTAATTTTCCTCTGGAAAAACACCAGTTCCAGAGTTTCTTTTTGGTCAACTCACTTTTCAAGTTTAGTGTGCAAGTATAGTTAAGGGACGTACGGTGGACTTCAGCCCTAGTAAGTCCTCCTGCTTGGCTGCTGGAGCCCAGCCGCGGTGTCTCTGTTGAAGGCTGGAAGATACAGCTGCTTCTTCCCAGACTGCAGGTTCAGTGAGTAGTGAGGTTGGGCATATAACCCAGAGACACACACACACATGTCCATGCAAAGGACACTGACACGGCCAACGGCACAGGCTGCCACAGACAAGGTGCTACTTTCAACAACCCCACATATAACGCTACCAAGACTCACATAAAATGTAAGTGTAGACAGCCAAGTCCCTTTCATCCTCTCTGGATGATCAAGATTGAAGTCCACTAGTGAAAACATACATACCCTTACTCTCTAGATCCACAAGCACATTCACAGGTCCTTCAAATACCACTGAGCCGTCAGGCTGTCCAACATCATGCCTGGATCTTGGCTTTCTGCACAGGAGATATGTATCTCCTACTCACTGGTTAGGCTTGATGCTTGCTAGCCAACTAATGCACACACACACTTGTCTCGTAGGCATCCTCACACTCATGGATGCCTTGAATATCAGCACAAACCCTCTGCCTGTCTAATATCCCTGCCTGTATCCTGGGTCTCCTACTTGCTGGCTAGTCCAGCTTGGAGTTTGCTAGTGAATTACACCATTATGACTCATTTTGAAGCAAAAAGGTCTTGGTCTGATAAACTTAATGAAGCAGATGCTCTCATATTCCACATACCTTTACAAGTATGACTTCCCATACTTTAAAATTCTGATGTGCTACAAGCCTACAGACACAAAGAGCAAGATGGGTCTCAGCTGGACAAAAGGAGACACCTGTAGAGCTGGTAGCTGAAGGAGAAGAGACAACAAGGCTCAACAGAATAATTCAGTTAGATTTAGACCTGTGCAGGATCCATGCCTCTTAATTAAGGTCTAGCAGACCCCAAGCCCTGCAGCAGCTACACATCAACAACATCTGTTGCATGTCACTGCCTCTGTTATATCTGAGGTTTCAATATAAGTCCAGCCATGCCTTCCCTGTCAAAGCACCACACACTGCTCTGTCCCACACAGTATTCAAAGCTTGATGAAGGCAGTCTTAGGCCCATCATGACCAACTAGTGACATAGGTCTTCTAGGTCTCTCTGTCTTTTCCCTACCTTATATTTCTGACAGTTGTTGGGCTAGTGCAGACGCTTTCCTCTGACTGGACACCAGTAGTGTCTCACATTCTTTCAACAAAAAAAGCAAGAAGAAATTAAAAAAGCCCACCAACATTTCTTGTTTCTTTTGTGCTGAAAATTCATTTTATGCTAATGCAGATTTTCAAGAAAGTTTTAGGTGGTAACATAAAACATTTTGTGAAAACACAAACCAGAAAGATTTTAAACAGCTGATAAAGCAATGAAGGCTGGGAGCTGACTCTGGGAGTTGTTCTAGTGGTGATTTTGTAATATTGTCCAGAGTGCCTGTTAGTTAATTTCAAAACCAGCAGAGAGCAAGAACATCTAGTTGCATGATCCTGTAAAGCTAATGCCCAGTGATAAATGATAAAAGACAGTTAGATAGTATTTATGAGGAAATAGGCCAGGTTGGATGGGGCTTTGAGTAACCTCGTCTAGTGGAAGGTGACCCTGCTCATAGCAGGGGGGTTGGAACTGGATGATCTTTAAGGTCTTTTCCAACCCAAACTATGACTCTATGAAAAACAATGTTTGCATAGCTAATTCTGGAATTCACTGTATGATTAACTCAATTTAATAATTCATTAGGTGATCCTTCTGGTGCTTGGTATTTGGTCAGGTACACCAGAGCAGAATGAGTGAAGCCAAAGCCCCTTGAAAAACGGAGATCAGACAGAGGATGGGTTGAGTCTTGAGCACCCATACTACAGACGAAATTCCAGCAGAGTTTATGGGATGCTGTTTTCTGCAAAGAGTTCTGCAAAGAATTCAAACCATGTGATCAAGTAATGACACTCATCACACCTCAGTAAACTGTTTTCCCTCAGTGTTCATTGTAGTTGTTCACCATGTCCAGCAGTGTTCTGGAGAGGCACCGTTAGCATTCACAGAAGAGTGTGCTTGTTTCACAGTCACAGAGTAGGGTGATTGTGTACAGACTGAGTTCTCAAGAGCACACCTAAGGTACTGAATCTTGTGCGACCACTGAAGAAACACTTTGCTTCAAGACCTCTGTCAGTATCAATCTGAATCCTATGATCATGAGATCTTTCAAAAAGATCCCTCAGTGCACTGTTAACAGCTCTATTTGTTGAGAGCAAACTCTGGCATTTGGGAGAACTTGATGTAGGAGATAATTTGTACCCATGTAGAGAGAAAATAATGGAGGATAGGGAAATGACAAGAAGCAAGATCTGTGGTTCAGGAATTTAAAAAGACAGAAAATATGCTCGGGAAGGATGATCTCTGCCTTCATGTTCCATGGACAGAAAAGTAATAATATTTTAAAAAAGATTTATATTAACTAGGTACTTCAGAATGAATGGGAAAATGTTTGGAGTTATGTTTAGCACAATAATATTGTTGCTTGTCTATTGAGTAATTAAATAATTAATTTCAAAACAAGCAGTATAGAGCACCATTTAAAATATTTGGTAGTTACTGCAAATTAAAATGTCTGCAAAGATGTTTTTTCCCCCCATGCTTCTGCTTTAAAACCTTGACTTCTCATCTGTTTTTACACCATACTAATAGATCTCTGTTTACACCCTATTTCTGGGTTTTACATTGTGTCGTGGTCCTCAAACCAGGACACATTGTGACGTTTCTTTCTGGTTTTAAGAGAAAAATACTGTGCTTTTTATTATCATCTACAAGAGTATCATCTATTACTGTACATATAGATATATAGGATTACATATGTCAATATAGATGTATTTATTAATACACATACGATTTCCATTTTACTCTAGAAATATCTCACCTTGAAAGAGAGAACTTTAAGAAAAACTATCTACAACTCGTACAAGGCACGTTCACCGTTACTCAACGCTGAAAGTTACTTATCTTATGAATTTGCTCAGTCCCTCTTGTATGCTAGCCAAATCATATATAACACACTTTCCATTGCTTGCTGAAATAAATACATTTTATTTTCAACAGGCAATCCAGTGCTGCGGTCCAGTCTTTCCCAGCCCTTGAAATCCCAGGTTTTCCTGAGAAAAGTGGGAAAGCAATGTTCCTTGCACAGACCCAGCAGGTGCAGCGCTCCGACCCGCCCCAGCCGGGGTCCCCAGGGCTGCGGGCACCGAGCGGACCCCCCACCCCGGGGGCAGCCGCCGGTGACACCTCCGGGCAAGTCAGGAGGGGCCGCGTGGCCAGGGGGTGGTTCTTCTCCTCTTTCACTGCTCGCTGTATTTTCTCTTGGTATTACCTGGGACTACTGTCCGGATTTTGTTGCTACAGAGTCCTGCTTTATCCTGCCGTGCCTGGAGCTCTTGGAAAACTTGCTGAACTCAAGCCTGGAAATAGCAGGGAGCTCAGCGGGGCCTGAACTAGGGCGGGGAGCAGGGTCCTTCAGGGTTGCTTGACCTCTGGCGCCATCCTCTGGAGAGAGACAGGATGTGCCTGCAGCGAGATAACGCTAAATGGACTTTGTATGGTTTGGGGTGGGGGGGGTATGTCACTGCTAGTAACAAAGCTTGGCTTTCAGTTGTGTGGTGGGGTGACTGCTCTGGTGGCCCTGATTGGAAAAGAGGTGGGAAATGAAGCTGGGACTCGTGTGCCCCGAGGAACTGGTTGCCATCATGTGCAACAGCCTTGTGCCTTTGGCCCTGGAGCCAGCACCCTGCCAGTGGCAAGAGGATTTTAAAGAAAGGGCGAAAACTTAATACAAGAAACTCCTTTTTACTGCTCTCTCATAGTCCTTGTTACAGAAGTTAAAATGTAACCCAAACGTTTCAGGAATATCCTTATTTGCATAGCTGACACAGTTGATCCTTAGCTGGACTATTAGTTGCAGACTACAGTGATCAGTATCAGATGATTGTGGTGACTGTAGCCTGAATATCTGCTTCCTAAAAAAATCAAAAATAGCACTCACTACCTCTAAGGTTTGTGTTTTTTTCACTGTGCTTCTGGGCAACCAAAAAAGAATGGGGAGGAGAGGAGATGGTTGGCTTTTTATCAGTATTTTTACTTCATCCATCCGTGCAGCATTTGAAGAAAACTGCCATACTTGCCCAGAATTTCTGCAGAACTCTCTATTGCACTGTCATTATGATTAACAAGATGTCAAAGATTGATGTTAAGCACAGATGACATGGTCTGACCTTCAATATACCATTGGATAAATTTATCACCTAATGGTGAATGAATATGACAGGACTAAAAAGGATAGGTGATGGAAACAGCTCCCAGTCAACAGCAGCAGCTGGAAAGAGAAGCACATTAAGATACCCTCTGCAGGAGAAGCTGGAGCTGTAAGCACAACTAAGAATTCATTCATTATTTATCAGCTGTTCATGGATTTCCATGTCATTAAACCAGTGGAGCATTGTTCAGAAACTCTATTTCAAGTGGGACTATGAACAACAACCTTGTCAGATCACTGTGACTTTATCTAGCCAAGTGTTGAAAATATTGATGGATGAAGAAGTCCATTATCTGGTACCCAGTCCACTGCTGCACTGAATCCTAGTGAAAAAATTTTTCTTAACGTCCAGTCCAAACCTTCCAAATCACAGCTCATGTCAGGGCAATTAATATGAGTGGATGAAGACTTGTGCAAACACCAGAACGGTATGATTGTTGAGTGACACCTCCCCCAAGGAGAGGTACAGAGTATGATAAGAAGAGTGTAGCAAAAATATCTCTCTCAGCAACTCAGGGAGACAGAAGTCCTTCCCTGTGTGAGGTACAACTACGCTAAGCAGGGCTGAGGGGAGATTTTTCATGTTCCTAACTGATGTAACTATGCCCCAAACACAAGGGGATGGGATCAGGAAACCAAAGCACAGCTGGAGCTGAATTTGGCAGGAATAGTAAGAAGGGTTTTGATAGGTACGTTGGCCAGAAAAGGAAGATTAAAGAAAACATACACCCCCCACCCCCAATAAGTAAGACAGGAGAACTGGTGACAACTGACATGGAGAAGGCTGAGGTACTCAACAATTTTTTTGCCTCAATTCTCTCTTCCCACATCTCTCCAGCCCTTGAAACTCAAGACAGGGACTGGGGGAATGAAGTCCCTCTCATCACAGGAGAAGATCAGGGTAAAGACCACCTGAGGAACCTGAACATATACAAGTCCATGGGACTCAATGAGATGCATGCTAGGGTCCTGAGGGAATTGGGTGATGTAGTTGCCAAGTCACTCTCCACCATATTTGAAAAGTATGGCAGTCAAATGAAGCACACAGTGATTGGAAAAGGGGAAACATCACTCATTTTTAGAAAGGGTACAAAGGACCCTGGGAAGTACCAACCAGTCAGCCTCACCTCTGCGCCCAGTAAGACCACAGAACAAATCCTCCTGGAAGACATGTCAAAACATATGGAAGACAGGGAGGTGATTAGAGAGAGCCAACATGGCGTCACCAAGGGCAAGTTATGCCTGCCTAATGCAGTGACCTTCTACAATAGAGTGATCACATCAGTGGACAAGGGAAGAGCTACGGATGTCGTCTATCTGGACTTCTCTAAGACCTTTGACACAACATTCTTGCCGCTAAGTTGGAGAGATATGGGTTTGACGGATGGACTGTTGGACAGATGGACAGATAAGGAACTGGCTAGATGGCCACTTCCAAAGAATTCTAGTTAATGGCTCAATGTCCGAGTGGAAACGAGTAACAAATGGTGTCCCTCAAGGGTCCGTACTGGGACCAATACTATTTAATATATTAATGAATGACATAGTAGGATCGAGTGCACCCTCAGAAAGTTTGCAGATGACACCAAGCTGAGTGGTGCAACTGATATACTTGAGGGAAGGAATGCCATCCAGAGGGACCTTGAAAGGTTTGAGAAATGGACGAATATGAACCTCACCTCATTAATTTCAACAAGGCCAAGTGCAAGGTTGTCGTGGTTTGGCCTCAGCCGGCAACAAAGAACCACGCAGCTGCTCGCTCAGCCCCTGAGGGCGGTGGGGGAAAATCGGAAGAAAGAGGCAAAACTCGTGGGTTGAGATAAAAGGCAGTTTAACACAACAATAAACGAAAGAGGAAAACAACAACAATAACAGTGATGGAGGAATGTACACACAGGGCTACTGTACCGACGCTCAGCTCACCGACTGGACCCCGGGCAGCCCCAGCCGTCCTCTCCCTCCTCCCGGCCAGCTCCCCCTTCTGGACTGGGCATGGCGTCAGGTGGTATGGAATACCTGTGTCCTGGGCCAGAAAATTAACCCTATCCCTGCCGGAACCAGGACAAAGGTCCTGCACCTGGGTCGGGGCAATCCCCAGGATCAGTACAGACTGGGGGCTGAATGGATTGGGGACTGAATGGATTGATAGCAGCCCTGTAGAGAAGGACTTAGGGATACTGGTGGATGAAAAATTGGGCATGAGCCAGCCATGTGTGTTTGCAGCCCAGAAAGCCAACTGTATCCTGGGCTGCATCAAAAGCAGCGTGGCCAGCAGGTCAAGGGAGGTGATTCTGCCCCTCTACTCCATGCTAGTGAGACTCCACCTGGAGTACTGTGTCCCACTCTGGGGCGCCCAGTACAAGAAAGACATGGACCTGTTGGAGCGGATTCAGAAGAGGGCCATGAAAATGATCAGAGGGCTGGAACACCTCCGCTGTGAAGAAAAGCTGAGAGAGTTGGGGTTGTCCAGCCCAGAGAAGAGAAGGCTCCGGGGAGAGCTTACTGGGACTTTTCAATATATAAAGAGGGCTTATAAGAAAGACAGAGAGAGATTTTTTTACCATAGCCTGTAGCGAAAGGAAAAGGGGCAATGGTTTTAAACTGAAAGAGGGTGGGTTTAGATGGGGCATACAGAAGAAATTCTTTACTCTGAGGGTGGTGAGACACTGGAGCAGGTTGACAAGAGAAGTTGTGGATGCCCCATCATTGGAAGTGTTCAAGGTCAGCTTGGATGGGCCTTTGAGCAACCTGATCTAGTGAAAGGTGTTCCTGCCCATGGCAGCAGGGCTGGACTAGATGATCTTTAAAGGTCCCTTTCAACCCAAACCATTCTGTGATTCTGTGATTCTTTGTTCAGAACTTACCTGGACAAGGCCTTGGGGAACCTCGCCTAACTTTGGAGTCAGACCTGTTGTCAGCAGGAGATTGCACTAGAGGCCTCCAGAGGTCCTTTCCCACCTTATCTTTTTCTGTAAATCTGTGATTCTGGCTTTAGGCCTCAATTTGTTTCTTAGGTTTTTTTGGTGATTTCTTTTTTTTTTTTGTGAAGCAGAAGTAGAAGAACATCCTACAACTGCAAGAAAAAGGGAACTCAGATAGTATCTGCTGATCTGTAGGGTTTCAACATGCAAGATGCTCTTCTGAGAAAGCCCATGATAGTTCCTGTAAGCAGTCGATCAGCAATAATGAACCAAAGGGTGAAAACATATCCCAGAACAAGGACATGAAGTAAAAGGAATGAACAATAAAGTTGCACAAGCTAATTTTCCTCTGGAAAAACACCAGTTCCAGAGTTTCTTTTTGGTCAACTCACTTTTCAAGTTTAGTGTGCAAGTATAGTTAAGGGACGTACGGTGGACTTCAGCCCTAGTAAGTCCTCCTGCTTGGCTGCTGGAGCCCAGCCGCGGTGTCTCTGTTGAAGGCTGGAAGATACAGCTGCTTCTTCCCAGACTGCAGGTTCAGTGAGTAGTGAGGTTGGGCATATAACCCAGAGACACACACACACATGTCCATGCAAAGGACACTGACACGGCCAACGGCACAGGCTGCCACAGACAAGGTGCTACTTTCAACAACACCCACATATAACACTACTAGGACTCACATAAAACAAGTATAGACAGCCAAGTCCTCTATCTCATTGCAATGCTAATTACAACACTGCAAAGCTGTAACATCAAAAACATCCTACATACTTTCTACAGTGGTGGATGAGTTACGTACCAGTTCTATTGTTGCCATTCTCAGTTTGGCTTTCTGTTATATTGGAGAGAAAAAACTCGTGTTTACAGTTTTAAGTAACATACTCTTTCAAGGTCATTCCTGGACCGAGGTGAATCTCAAAAAATTACAGCCTAAGAGAGGAGATTGTTTCTGGGTAAAGATGTGAATGCCTGCCTAATGCTGCCAACACATCAAACCCCACAGACTCAACTGACTACAGGGAAAGATTTCTACTTCTGGCTTATTGTCTGAATTTTCAGACTTTGGGTTTTTCTTCCTCAATGTAGTGGAAAGAAGAGGAGAAGGACTGGGCAGGTTTTGGTTGATGACACGCTCAACATGAGCCATCAATGTGTGCTCACAGCCCAGAAAGCCAACCACATCCTGGGCTGCATCAAAAGAAGCGTGGCCAGCAGGTCAAGGGAGGTGATTCTGCCCCTCTACTCTGCTCTCATGTGACCCCACCTGGAGTACTGCATCCAGCTCTGGAGCCCCCAACATAAGAAGGACATGGACCCGTTGGAGCGGGTCCAGAGGAGGGCCATGAAGATCAGAGGGCTGGCACACCCCTGCTACGAGGACAGGCTGAGAGAGCTGGGGTTGTTCAGCCTGGAGAAGAGAAGGTTCCTTCCAGTACCTAAGGGGGCCTACAGGAAAGACAGGGAGGGACTCTATCAGGGATTGTAGTGATAGGACGAGGGGTAATGGTTTTAAACTGAAAGAAGGTCCCTCTGGTTGGCATCCCTTCCCTCCAGCACGTTGACCACTCCACACAGCTTGGTGTCATCAGAAAACTTGCTGAGGGTGCACTCAATCCCAACATCCATGTCACCAACAAAGACGTTAAATAGTACCGGTCCTAGTACCGACCCCTGAGGAACACCACTCGTCACTGCTCACCACTTGGACATCGAGCTCTTTGAATGTGATCATCCAGCCAGTTCCTTATCCACCAAGTGGTCCATCGGTCAAATCCATGTCTCTTCAATTTAGAGACAAGGATGCCATGTGGGACAGTGTCAAATGCTTTGAATGAAATGAATGAAACCCTTTCTAAACAGCTACTACAAAGCAAGCTAGCACAAACCTTTTAGCAAACAAACTTTTACAGACACTTTACTTAAAGTACAGACGCTTTCACTTAAAGACTGTCTCTAAGCTTAGGCAAGATTTCAGTGCCAGTTAATGTACTCTAGAAGTCCAGAAAAATGACCCATGCTGTCTAAAACTGACTGGTGTACAGCTCGGTGTTCTTAGGCTGAACATGTGTTAACAGAAGCATTGTCTATACTGGATACAGACCGTTTCTGACCATGAAACAATCACACATGGCAAGCCACTTTATCCATTGCTAAAAGTGAGGAGAGAACAAAGGTGTAATTCTGCCTCGACAGAATTACCCAACCTTTTCTGGGCTATGCCTTGGAGACCTTGTCCATAAAAAGCATGAAAATTCCTCGCAGCCAATTCCTCCTCTGTGTGATAAGCATATTGACACAAATCCCGCTCACAGACGGGAGATCTCTGGCATCTGAGGTTAGGTACAAGCAGCATTGTTACATGAAATATACCCTTCAAATCTGTATGCAATACAGCTCAGATGTTTCCAGTCTGTCAAGGCTCTATCTCCAGGACCTAACTTATGTGACAATTATCCTATTCTAAATTTCAGGCACTAAAATGCTGCTTTATCCAACAAAGCCCACGGTATAAAATCGGGGTTTAATAACATGCAAACTTCACAGAGTTTCATCTCGTATTTCCAGCTGGTTTTTAACAGATTTCTGTAACTTCACATCTTTCAAAGCCATGGGTGCCCATCTTCATCATAACTAACGTTGTGTTCAAATGCATGAGGCTGGTGAGTATGGCTGTATCTGTTAAAGTGTAAATTAGGTCACCTTTTCCAGTTAACTACTCAACTCTTGAGACTGTAAGAGCTGTTGTAGGATGATCTTCATTTGTCCAGATCCTCAGCAGAGAGAAAACAGTCTCCATTAATGCACTTCTAATAAGAGAAAAAAATGTATTCCCAACTTCCTTTCATTTATCTCATTGACAGACTTTCATATCTGCACCCCCTTTGAACTGACTGCTCTGTTAATCTGAAGACCTAACCACTGTGAACTGAAAGCAGTGAATGAGAGAGATATGATTCATGACCTTACGGGGGGGAAAAAGCAAATGCAAAAGAAAAAAGATAAACTAATCTTTCTTATCAGTGTCTCCCAGGAATCCAAGCTATTTGTCATGCACAGACTCAATTGCAGTAGGTTCTCCATCCACCTGCATGGGAACCTGTCCTGGTTCTGGCGGGAATAGGGTTAATTTTCTGGCCCGGGACACAGGTATTCCATACCCCGTGACGACATGCCCAGTCCATAAAAGGGAGCTGGCCGGGAGGGGGAGGAAGGCGCGGTTCGGGAGCGGGCTGGGGCTGCGCGGTCCGGTCGGTGAGCGTCGGTACAGTAACCCTGTGTGTGCATCCCTCCGTCATTGTTATTGTTGTTGTTCTCCTCTTTCGTTTGCTGTTATGTTAAACTGCCTTTTATCTCAACCCACGAGTTTTGCCTTTTTCTTCCGATTTTCCCCACCGCCCTCGGGGGTTGAGCAGGCAACTGCGTGGTTCTCTGTTGCCGGCTGAGGCCAAACCACGACAGTCGTCTTGGCGCTGCTCCCTGTGATGCCGTTTATCACCTCTGGCAGAGGGATCAGGATTATGATTTTGCTGTCCTGTGCAATATCAACTTATGATATGATAACATCACTGTTTAGGCGATTATGTTGGGGAATTTATGCGATATTGCTGGCCTGCCCATACCTTGGGCACCGTCTCTCAGAGTTTATTAATAATCGCACCCAATCTATGGGGGGAACAGGGGAGGATACTTTCCCAACCTCTTTTGCCTCCCTTTTCTCCTTCGGGCCGGG
>VFFE01007218.1:210812-224069 GCA_008921705.1 Burhinus oedicnemus
ATTCAAACATAAGAAAAAACTTCTTTACAGTTAGGGTGACAGAGCACTGGAACAGGCTGCCCAGGGAGGTTGTGGAGTCCCCTTCTCTGGAGATTTTCAAGAGCCGCCTGGATGCAGTCCTGAGTAATGTGCTCTAGGCATTCCTGCGTCAGCAGGGGAGTTGGACTAGATGATCTCTAGAGGTCCCTTCCAACTCTGAAAATTCCGTGATTCCGTGATACTGCATCTCACTCTTTATTCTGCAGTGGTGCTGCGCTGCTTGGTTTTGTATTAAGGATAGTTTGCTGAATTCTCACTAAGATGTTTTAGTCTTGTCTTTATGCTAGATAAGTATATAGAGATGTTGCAAACACAAGAAACAGAATAATAGAAGTAGATAATGTGTACATCATTGTGTGAGACAACAAGTAGAAATGATACTAAAGAATGCTGAAGTCAAGAGCTGGATGGCTCTTCAATTGAGCATCTGCTCCCCTGCTATGCAGTCCAACAGGTAGCTATATGTGGTTTCTAAAACAGGTTCTGTCCACCATTAGTGACAGATTGCTCATTTCTTTCACCTTCTGCACCTAATTTGCTTGAAACATAGCTTGAAACAACCTCAAGAGTTCAGTGCTAGAATGGATGCTGCAGCCTGCCTGCTTTCTCTGGTCACACATATATTGACTGCCTACCACAGTTCCTCCATCTAGAAAAGTTCCAGTTCATCTGGAGTTTGTTCATTCAGTCTGGGATGCAGGTTGTCAGAGTTTACTTTCTGCAATAAGCTTCTTGGAAAAACATGTTGGTCTAATACTTGCTTGCCTTGCTACCCTGAAAATAAGCCTTGGGTTCCTAAGTGACACAGGTGCAAAACATTAATCTAGATGGCCAAACACGAGATGGGAGGAGGAGGAAATGAGTGGTAGCATGGGTACATTGGGGATAGAGTGTGTGCAGCATCAGCTTGGGATAGTGTCTCCTGTGGAAAACTTCATCCCTCCCAGGAGCTACAGTTGCATCAGATCAAATTAAGCAAAAACAAATGATGTCCCCAGGTGGAGTGTCTCAGTCACTGCCACCCTAAGAAAGAGCTCAGGTGGGACAATGCCTCATTTGCCATTGCACAGGGAACAAAAGGGGGCAATAAATACATGATTTTCAGATGTCAACACCAGTGGTTCTCAGCAAGGCCCCAGGGTACTGTGATTCCAGTCCTAAGAGGGGCTGAGCACTGCTGAGCTCCTTCAAGGTTTATGAGAGTTTAGAGCCAGTTTAGCCCCTCTGTCTGCAGGTTATCTGGTAGTTAAAAAACAAACTTTTAATTAGATCCACAGAGGCATCCACAAAGTTGTCCAAATGAATCTGAAACTAACTTCCAATAACTTTAAGAGTTACACTCCCCAGATATCTCCTCTGGTCAGCAGCTCATTTTGAACAACTGGGAAAGGCTTCTAGGGCAGAGATGAAGGGTATTGCAGCCCCCATTAACATCACCAGGTGTCATGTATGTACTCCTTTCACATGACTGGGGTAGATTTTCTCACTTCCCAATTCCAATATTTCTAAGGGCCCTTGTTATTCCACTGGCGTTTTTTCACTCTTGTGTGTCTTTAGTTACTGATATGTGACTACGTCATGCTTCTTTTGCCTTATGGCAATACGAAGCCATGTCATTTTGTGTCCTTGAGGCCTACCATTTTAGGTTCATGGGATTCAGATTATCTTGTGGAGAACTTGACTAATGTAGATGAGGTGGAGCGGTCACAATGTGACACCTAATGTGACCAGCTATTGCACAGCAAGACAAAGAGTTGAAAAAACCAGCTACCAGGCACCTCGAGTTTTCCAGAATTAGTGAAGCATGATGTCCCTAAGGGCTGTGAAGGGCTGAGGACATCTGTACTGATTACTTCATGGAAACAACCAGGTGCCCAGGAAAGCTGAAATCCCAGAATAATCATGAAGCAAGTTCTCAACCAGATAACAAAACTTAGATCTATCTTCAGGATGTCAGTCTTCCTTACTGCCTTCACCCTCTTTCTTGTCTTAGCTACAGGAGTTTAAGTTAATCTTTTCCAGGGCCTGTAGCTTCATTTTCAGTTTGTCTGTCTTTTTTATTTTCACTTGCTGTTTTCAGCTTAAATCTTTTCATCCTCTCTTTCATGATTTCCCTTTTTAAATTTGTCTTTTCTCTAGTTCTAAACCAGTTTTCTTTCAGTAACTCTCAGCCCCTCCCCAGGGTTTGGTATTGGGGCTGGTTCTGTTTAATATCTTTATCAACAACCTGGACAAGGGTATTGAATGCACCCTCAGTAAGTTTGCAGATGACACCAAGTTAGGCAGGAGTGTTGGCCTGCTTGAAGGTAGGATGACCCTACAGAGGGTTCTAGACAGGCTGCATCAATGGGCCGAGGCCAAGGTATGAGGTTCAACAAGGCCAAGTGCCGGATCCTGCATGTGGGTCACAACAACCCCATGCAGCGCTACAGGCTTGGGGAAGAGTGGCTGGAAAGCTGCCTGGCAGAAAAGGACCTGGGGGTGTTGGTCGACAGTCCATCCTCCTTCAACCCACCCTTTAGATACTTAGAAGCAAGAAGGCCAGTAGCATCCTAGCTTGTATCAGGAATAGAGTGGCCAGCAGGACTAGGGCAGTGAGAATCGCCCTGTACTTGGCACTGGTAAGGCCCCACCTCAAATACTGTGTTCAGTTTTGTGCCCTTCACTACAAGAAGGACATTGAGATTCTGGAACGTGTCCAGGGCAGGGCAACAAAGCTGGTGAAGGGTCAAGAGCACAAGTCTTCTGAGGAGTGGCTGAGGGAACTGGGGTTGTTTAGCCTGGAGAAAAGGAGGCTCAGGGGAGACCTTATTGCTCTCTACAACTACCTCAAAGGAGGTTGTAGCGAAGTGGGGGTTGATTGCTTCTCCCAAGTAACAAGTGATAGGACAAGAAGAAATGGCCTCAAGTTGCACCAGGGGAGGTTTAGATTGGATATTAGGAAAAATTTCTTCACAGCAAGGGTTATCAAACATTGCAACACGCTGCCCAGGGCAGTGGTGGAGTTGCCATACCTGGAGGTATTTAAAAGATGGATAGACGTGGTGCTGAGTGACACGGTTTAGTGGTGGCTTTGGCAGTATTAGGTTCATGGTTGGACTCGATGATCTTAAAGGTCCCTTCCAACCTAGGTCATTCTATGATTCTATGAACTTCATATTTTTCCAGCATGTTTATGATGGTATTAACTGACACATGCAACCATTTTCTTAGCAGAGATGCAAGACAATGCCTTTGGCTGGGTTAGAGTATGAGTAAGTACAACGAGGTGAAAGAAACGCCCCGCCTTTAACAAACCATGAGGAGAAGTCAGCTGCCAGGCTGCCTACCTGTTTTTTACAAAACTCCGTTTTCATTGGTTTATGGTTCAGCATCTTTCCTAGAGTGAGCTCCCAGCCGGTGCTTATCAAGCCAAACAGCAGAAACTGAAAGAGAGCATGGTGGGTGATGCTTTTTTTTTACCAAAACAAATTGATGCCAGTCATCCTACTGTTACCACCTCAGCCAGTTTCTGTTCCCAGTTCCCAGAAAACTCTGAACATTACAGGAATAAGGAAACACTGCTTCTCCTAAAGGCTATCCACAATTGTGTCAGTGTCTTGCCTCTGTAGGAGGCAGCATTTCTTGACTCCTGTTGACTACAGAATGGGGATCCAGTACCTGTTAAAAAGTCTCTTTCAAGATGCTGCTGTTTCCAGACCCTGGCCTAGCTAAATCCTGATCCTAATCAGCCTTATTGGAGTCACAAATGTACTTTGTCAAATTTAAGATTTATTTTCACGTTACCACTGTCACATTTTCATTAGAGTGAATCTTATATTTCATTAATCACCAAATCCAATTTAAGCAATCTACCTTAAAACTACCTTAATTTCTCTAATCAGATAAGTCACTATAATGTTTCTGAATAATAAAGTAGCTTCTGCTTGTGAACATACCTGCAGCAGAACATAAATGAAGCTGCTAAAGCCAAAATATTTGCTTTCTTCAACAGTATGGTACCCCCAGAGGATCAATATTGGCATGCTTTTGCATGCAAAGAAGTTCAGCAATCTTTCTTATCCTCTTTATTCTCTTTTACTGCTGGCTAGTTATTTCACACTGCTCGAGCACTATTTTCACCTGCTGAAAATTTTTGCATCTCTCCATCATGTCAGAGCTGCAGGGCTGTCTGGGCTGAGAGGGCCATTTCCTCAGCTGTTGCTGGGACTGGCCATTCCTCTCTAGGCTTCCTGGTCCATGTCTCACCCATTTCCATTTCTGTCCAGACTGCTCCAGATTAAGCTGAGATTCCTAGTAGTGCTTCCTGGGCAACTTTGTTGTTTCTCTTGCCCTCTTTGGAGCAGGATGGCAGTTCATGGGTGTGGATAGGCAAGCTTAGCACCGGTGCTTTTTCTAAAGACCAAGGGGAACATCCTCTGAAGTATGTTGCAATTGCTGATAGAAACTGATATGATGTGATTCATTAACCCCATCTGGATTCCAAGAAACTCTTTATACAAATCTGGGCTAAGGTAGACCAGTCCCAAAGCCTTGCAGGCGTGTACCCAAAAAAACCCACACAGAGAGAGTGCGGGGGAAGAGAGCAGGGCTGAACTCTGCAGCAAGGAAGAAGGTACATCTCTCTAACGTGCTGCAGACTCAAGACATGCAACCACTGATGCTAATGTGCAGCTTTTATTAATCTATTATGAATTTGGCTGCAAGCTGATGTAATGAAAATGCTGGAAACCCGAAAGGTGTGAGCTAGGGGAGGAAGTATGGAGTCGCTTTGACATGCATATTCTCATCCTCTCCTGCTTGTTGTTTGTCTTGTTGCTGTGTGTTCTGGCACGGGGATGCATACCTCACTCCAGCTAACGCTACCCTGTTTGGTGAGCCGTCTTTTGGAGGTAATGTGTAGGTGTGTGTTGAAACGTTGTGGGGAGGGGTAAGTTGCATGTTAATAAATGACAGCTTGTCTACGCATACACAAACCGAAACAATAATTTGCTTTACTTATTTTGGTGTAAGGCTGGGCACTATGGTAAAAAAAAAATTACTGTATATTACTGCTGACTGTGTGGTATTGGTTACTGGGTACGTGCTGACTCACCCAGGTTCACCTCCAGCCCAGCAGCAGCAAAGGACTGTCTTCAGATGAGAAAGTTGGAACAGACTGGCCAAAATAGTTCCTTGTAATTATTTTTGCATCATTACTGAGGTAGCAAATTTTCTCCTGCTGTTTGGGTTAGAGAAGAGAATAAATATAAATTAAATGAAGAAATGGCACCTAAGCCCCTGAATTTTATTTTACAACACAAAGAGAAACCATACATGAGTTAATCAGTTGGTGTTCTGAAAAAAGAGCAATCTTACTCTGCAAAGCATTTGTCTAAAATAGACTCTTCACTGTAAAGATTTACTTGCCCTTCTAATCCATCCAACTTGCTAGGTGGAATTATAAAATAACCAGCTCCTTGATTGTACTGCTGTTAGAGCTGCAGAGACAACATGCCACAGAGAGAGGCTTCAGGGTTGTTGTTTTATTCATTATTATACAACAGTACCTAGAAATTCCAGCCAGATTCAGAATTCATTCTTGTAAATGCTTTAAGGACATTCTGTGCCCTGAATTGTTTGCAGCATCTTAAACAAAGTGTAGGGAAAAAAGTTGAAATAAAAAGAAGTTTTAAAAGTTGAAAGTTAAGGAAGTGAATTGAGAGACTAAAAAGGATAGACTCCACTGTCATAGCTTTAATTCCAAAAAGTTACATAACAGGTTTATCAAAGAGCAAAAAACACTTAAGGAAAATTTTGGCATTTAAGTTCTGCCTAATTTCAAAATTGTGACACTACAGAATCCCAGTTAGTGGCCTTGGAGGAGCCAAAACTCCACAAGTATTTCAGTTCGTGACAGTGAATCTCCTTAGGTACACACAGTTCTGCTCCTGTCCATACTGGACATCTGACCAAGGCTGAACGCAATCACAGACTCAAAGAAAGATTTAGATGGGAGGGGACCTATGGAGGTCTCCAGTCCAACACCCTGCTCTCAGCACAGCTAGCTCCAGAGCTAGATCAAGATGCTCATGGCCTTGTCCAGGCAACATGTGAACATCTCCAAGGAGGAACACCTCCCAGCCTCTCAGGACACCTGTTCCAGTGCTGAACCACCCTTGTGAGAAGAAGTGCTTTTTTCTTTATGGCCAAACAGAATTTTCTTTGATGCAAATGTTGTGACTGTTTCACTGTGCCCCTCTGAGAGGACTCTGGCTCTGTTGTCTCTGTAGCCCCCCAATAGCTAGCTGAAGTCATCAGTTAGATCTCCCGTTGGCCTCCTCTTCGCCAGGCTGAACAAACCTAACTCCCTCAGCCTCTCCTTGGACATCATGTGCTCCTCTTGAGCTTGTTGTCATCTCTCATATGGAGAACTGCAACAGTGGACAGTGTTCCAGATGTGGCTTCATGTGTGCCAGATAAAGGGGAATAATCACTTCCCATCACCTGCTGGCCACATTCTTGCTATTGCAGCCCAGTATGTGGTTGGTCTTTGTTGCCGCTTCCTGGGTCATGTTCATCTTGCTGTCCATTGGAAGCCCAGGTTCTTTTCTGTAGAGCTGCTTCCAATACAATTAGTCCCCAGACTGTATTGATGCATGGGGTAGTTTTGTCCCCAAATGGCCATGCAATATAGATAAAATATTATAGAAGAATGTTTTGAAAGGTAGACTTCCTCTAAACCATGTCCTGGGAAAAATCTTAAGCTATCATAGTTACATGATTCTGTAAAGCTGGGTTAACAGAAAGCAGTTCCATTTTAGCAGTCAAAAATCTTGACTTTGCCTCTCCTTTCTACTCACATAAGCCTACAGAGATCTTTAATGATTTCAGTGTAAGTGGCCAGGAATGAATGTAACAATGGTAATAAAAATAAATTGGGCCCAAATAATGTCAGTTCCATCCACTGCTGAACAGTGATTTCACCTGAGTCAGTAAGAAATAATGGATTATCTGAATCAGTGAAAACTGCACACACAGTTCTACACATGGCCTTAAAGTTTTTATATCTGTTTTGCTTTGCCTTTAAGTTTGAGTTTGGTTTAAACTTACTTAAAGACCCACAGATTTATTTTTATTTAAGAAGAGCAGCAATGCATTCTGTTAACTAAATTGTTGCTGTTTTGGGTACAAACCAGCCCAATGAATAATCAGCTCCTTTCAATTGCTTCAGTGAAAGGAGCAAGAGCCCTCTAGGAAGGTGTTACAACACTGCCTTCCTCTGAAGGTGCAATTACATTCTGTTACTTGATTTACAGAAAAACTGCAAGCCCCCTTTTCTTGGGAAGAATGGAACTGCCTGTCATTCATGCAGGGAGGGCAGAGGCAGTAGGGAAGAGGAAAGACCTCTGTGTCATATTGTATATAAGGAACTGGGTCCTGCAGAAGAGAAGAGAGGATGATTATGAAATGCTGAAAGAAAACATCGGCTCTAGGGACATTCACAGCCAGAGGAACCTCAGACTGGGCAAGAAATAGAATCTCAGCCCAGACTAAACCTCCCACATCATCAAGAGGAAGAAGTCTCTATTTCCTTATCTTCTAACCCAGAGACGGTATGTTGTCACTGAAGTGATCAGCTCTTTAGCTTTGTTGTGTTCAGTAGAATCTTCTTAAAGTCTCACTACTTGGAGTGAGGGGAGTCCCAGATGGTCTCCAGTGATTGTCAGCAGTCTTCAGATCATGTATTAACCCATTACTCCTGTTATCTGTGAAGACCTACTACTTGCATACAGTGTCAAGAAAGCTTTATAGCCAGACTGTTTAAAATAGCTGTCTGGGAGGTCCCGCAGCAGCAAGAAGTGGATGTAGGAGTTAGCCATGGCTTTATAACCACTGGTAACTGTGTCTAGCAGTAGTCCTTGTTGAGTTACCTGCTTTTGCAGAATCAGTGCTCCATCTACATTCTCTAAAGAGCTCCTTCTTGGTCTTCATTGACTGTCTTGTTTTTTGTTTGTTTTTTTTTTTTTGTCTTGGAGATTATGGTAAAGTTTCTTCCTAAATTAGTAATTTTGCTGACTTATTCTCAGAGATTTAATTCCTAGTTTTGCACCTGAGGTAATATAATTGTGGATGTTTTCATTATTCACCTGAGACCCAGATGTTTTGAATTCTGCTGAGATACTGGATTACAAGGAAACCTTGGGGCAGCAAGTTCCAGCAATTGTAGTGGCAAAAATAAAGGCAAAGGCATGTAGGCTTATCAGATTCACCTCCTCAAGTTTATTGATTATTTCTTTCTGGACCTTTTTTTGAGATGTCTTCTTTCCAGGACAATCCCTGTCTCCACTAATATTTTTTTTCCATCAATTTCCTATTCCTTCTATTTGCTCTTGATAGCATTAGAATATTTAATGTAATTTTCCAGCTTCTTTCATACTTAAATATTGCTGGGTTTTTGATGTAAGCAGAAGTCTACAAGGAATCTCTGCTTTTATTCCTAGTTTACAGTAATGTGTAGAAAGAATTGGAGTTATTCCCTGTAGTAAATGTGCTCTAGGCATTCCTGCATCAGCAGGGGAGTCGGGCTAGATGATCTCTGGAGGTCCCTTCCAACTCTGAAAATTCCGTGATTCCGTGATTCCGTGACATGATGAACACATGAACAATGAGCATTGTTCACCTGGGACCAGTATATGTAATTTATTATGATATGGCTCTCTATGTCCTTATCTTTTCTAGATCTTTATGACTTAAACAGCTTTGCATCACTCCACATTCCTAGGAACTTTCCATTCTTCCTGTGACAAGCAAGATCTCATTCTCTCAAAGTCCAAGCTATTAGCTTTGTATTTTCTTTTAACAATTGTTATACAGAGTATGTTGCCATGGTCATCTTTGGTTTTGAGTTTGGAAGTTTGTTTACTTTAACTCTGATGTGCTGATAGTGCTGAGCCAGCCAAAATGTCAGCTCTGATTTTGGAATCCTCATGTCTAACCACTGACCCCTTCCATTTGAAACCCTGTTTCCATATGAACTTTGAGGCAGATCCATTGTGGGGAAGGGAGAAGCGAGTCAGCGAACACCTCAAATTCCCATTAATTAGAGTCAAATTGTAGAGCAGAAGCTTCAGCTCACTGTCTGGTTGTCTTTGTACACCTCTGGCACAGAAGTAGAGAGCTGCAGTATTGGTGTGAACACAGAACAAATGGGCCTGCCTGGGAGGGGAAGCACCAGAAAGAGCAGTAGCAGAATGTCTGCTATGTCTGCAAGACCTATGTGTTGATGGTCATCAAGATCCCAACACATCCATCTGCAGCTTCTTAGGATGCTCAGATCAGGAGGGAGAATCCAATGATGACTCTCAAAAGCAGGACAGGACAGAAAGACTAATCAATGTCAGCTTCTAAAGGGTACCTGATGCATATTCAAAACCTGCATATGATCACCAACCTAAGAACAACTCAGAAGAAGTGATGAAGACCCAACAGCTGACATTCCTTGTCATCAATGTCACGGCAAAGAACCCTAGGCAGATCATTTGGGCACAAGAACCTTGGTGATTGTGAGAATATGGGTCTGAGAGCGTGTTGAATGTGACTGAGTGAAATCAGTTTTGTTTTTAAATGAAATCACCTTCCTCCCCGCACCATGAGCTTCACTACACTGGTTCTACAGTACTGCAACATTATTTCCTCTATGGAATTGATTGCCAGGCATCAGGTCAAATTCAACTGTCTCCCTTCTGTTTCTCTCCCTGTAGATGCCATGTGAAGGCTGCATGGAGAGAGACAATAAGAGCACTGATCCAACCATGGAGTTCCTCCTGCTCGGCTTCTCCGAGCTGCTCTGTCTTCGGATCCTCCTCTTTCTTATCTTTCTCATTGTCCATTTGGTCACGTTGGCAGGGAATGTGATGATCTTCATGGCAGTGGTTATGGAGCCTTCCCGTCCTCCCATGCTTTTCTTCCTCTGTCAGCTCTCTGTCATTGAGCTCTGCTATACTTTAGCCATTGTCCCTAAGGCACTCCTTAGCCTTGTAGTGGTGGATGGCAGCACCATCTCTTTCATAGGTTGTGCTGCACAGATGCACCTTTTTGTGGCTCTCGGTGGGGCTGAATGCTTCCTCCTGGTGGCCATGTCCTACGACCGTTATGTTGCCATCTGTCAGCCACTCCACTATGCGGCTGTGATGAGTGAGGGGCTCTGCCTCAGGCTGGCTGTGACATGCTGTCTGGGAGGCTTTGCTGTTGCCCTGGGATTGACAGTGGCTGTTTTCCGCTTACCTTTCTGCCGGTCGCATCATATCAACCACTTCTTCTGTGATGTCCCTGCTGTGCTACACCTGGCCTGTACACAGAGTTACACCCCTGAGCTGCCCTTGCTGGCTGCCTGTGTGCTCCTCCTGCTGCTCCCCTTCCTCCTCATCCTGACCTCCTATGTATGCATTGCTGCTGCTTTGTTACATGTCACCTCCTCCGTGGGAAGGAGCAAGGCCTTTTCCACCTGTATTTCACACTTGGCCATCACCTTGCTACATTATGGATGTGCCACCTTTATGTACATTCGTCCTAAGTCCAGTTACACACCAGCTCGAGACAAGATGGTGTCTCTGGTCTACACCAACATTACTCCATTACTGTATCCCCTCATTTATAGCCTGAGGAACAAGGAGATCAGAGGGGTCCTCAGGAAAATGTTGAGGAAGAAAATAGCTCAGCTGAACTGGGATACTATCAGGGCTCTGATGTGTGTGTGTGGTAAATTTTAGTAGAACAAATGCGTGCTTGTTGGAAAACAGCCCCATAACCAAGTTAGGACTAGATTCTTCGTAAACTTCACTATGGCAAATATCCAGGCAAAACTCAACATGCATTTATGACAAAAAGACATCTCTGCTCAAAAAAACCCCCATAAACCTAAAAAAGGTCTCTAACATAACACTTTACCTAAAGGAAAATTTTTTAATGACTTGTGAGGAAGAAGAGCTTTGATCAATCTGTGGTCTCACTTCTGTGATCACATGCTTACTTATGCTTACATTCATGGTCATCTCATCACAATCAAAAGATCAACACAAAATTATTTAAAGCTGCTGTATTGGTTTCATTATTTTTCTATAAAGATGAAAGTAGAAACTGGAAACTGGGAAGTCAATAAAAATTTTTAGACTGGTAAGTTTAGCAGCACAAAAAATCTAAAGAGGGTTATTGGAAGGTTAGAAGAAGAAAGCCCATGCCTAGAAAGAACTGGAAATTAAGCTGTTGTCTTCTCTGAGCTTAGCAGAAGGCTGTGCTTCAGCATCCCATCACAAGTGGAAAGATCATCAGTGTAAACTCTTAATTTGAATTATTCTAGATAATGAAAATGAAAGTGCCATTGATTTGACAAGAGTATGACTTTCCTATGCCTGTTTTGCAGGAAGCAATCTTTCCTTTTACAGGGAGATACTTTAGGTTTGGATTGTTCCTGTGCCAACTTAAGGGCTAACACACTGGTCTTATCATGTGACTTTTATCAGGAAAAACTGTATCGTATAAATAAGGATGACTGAGGAGAGTTAAAATCTATCATCACATGATTAATAATCCCACTGCTGCTGTTGTTTCTTGAGCAAAATCAGTGACAGTTACAGCACAAGCTGGACTGCAGCAGACGTAAGAGTTTGAAAGGTGCAAAGCAGTGTTATTTTGTGTGTTTCCTGCATGTAGGCGGAATAGGATGATTCAGGCAAATTAGGAAAGCCCAATTTTGAACAGGAATGGAGGGGGAAAAGTAACTTCATTATTTTATTTAATACTTCACTCTCCCATGGCTCTTTAAAGTGCCAAACAGACCCTATGATTCAGAACCCACCTCTTATATCAAATTGTTGAGAAAAAATTAAAAGACTTGCTTCTGTTTCTCTGTCTAATCCAAAGGAAATTCAGCACTCCAGATGCCCTCAGCTTTCTCCCTTGGCAGATTGAGAGAGCAGAGTGACATTTGCTTTCTCTGGGCTACAAACATTGAAAATTATGGTAAGTGGTTTTGCCTAATACAAAAAATTGGCACTGGAACTAAGGAAGTTAACCTGGAGCCACCTGACAAAAGAGAAATGTGGAATTTAAAACTCACATTAAAAGCTGTCTTTAAGTTGACAGTATAGCCAGGCTAAAAAGTTAACACAGAATATTGGCTCTCATGTCAATGAATACCTAATTACTGCTGGAGCAAGGGTTTAGCTGCATTATTTAAAATGATCAAAGTTGAGAGAACATTTTAATCACCTGTCAGGTCTTCCAAAGATGAGAAGGGGAGGGTCTTAAAAGCACATTGCTTACTAATAGAGAAGTACTTTAGAAGTACATTAGAGAAGTACTTTGAATCAAATACTATTAAAGGATTTAAAGATAGTAAATAACTGTAATGAGCATAGGACAAAACTGAAGCAGCAATTCCAAATCCTGTCAAGTCAAATCAAGCTTTGAAGTTAATCCTGCTGTAAGAGGTGGGCTGGACTACAGATCTCCAGAGGTCCCTTCTGAGATTATACAGCTGAGATTTCTAGGAGGTATTCATATGCTCAAAAACCTAGCAATAAAACTAAGGGACAGAAAGACACTGAGGTTTATAATACTGATCAAAACCTTGGTAGAGGCCCTCACGTGTTTCTGGCAGTTGTGGGCATGGGATAGCAGAGATATAACTATCACCTGCTGCTAGCTGTGAGAAGACGGCAGGACTGTGTCCTGAGCTAGAGATGTTCCTCACGAACAACTGCTGATCGAGAGGGCACTTTAACAGACCTGTCATCACTGCAAAGATATGGATGATGCCTTTGGGAGGGATGACATGATGAAACAGCAGTCAGGCGAGACTCTCAGCTCTTTAGTTCTGAGATACATGTGGGAAGCACAACAAGCAACAGAGGCTTTCTGCAAAGACGCTGTCTCCACCCGATGTCCTTGCAGATGAGTGGAGTGAGGAGACATCCCAGCACCCAAGACTATCCCTCATCCTATTCCCACCAGTATTCCCACACCCATTCACAGCACCCTCTGCCCCTCTCCTATGCCCAACTGTGTTAAGTGCAGAGCTTTACTGTATAGATCTGTAGAAAGAACTCAGGGATAAGAGTGGGAAGAGGGAATCCTATGATGTAAGAGCAACAACAATGTATATGAGCTGTCAGAATGACTTTCTTTTTAAATATTGTCTTTCAATTGCCAGGAGCTGCCTGAGGTCTCTTTTCCACC
>VFFE01007218.1:224089-303090 GCA_008921705.1 Burhinus oedicnemus
CCCCCTCACCCCCCCCACCCCCTTACAAGTGGTTGTTTCAGTCCTGTTGACCCAGTATGCTGTATGTTGAGAGCTGGAGAGTGCCAAAGTGAAGACAGCAACATCCTCATGTAGGGCATTAGCACAGAAAAAATACAAGAATTTTTAAGTCCTTTTCAGAACTTCCCAGGGAACAGCCAGATCCAGTCAGGCAGTGGAGAGTTAGACAACTGCATATTCCACCTCCAACCAAAGACAGATAGGGCAAAGATCTTTCCATGGGCATCATAACTGTCTGGGTTGGATAGGGTCTCCAGACCCCCCAGTGTATGAGTAAGGTTGGGGACATACATTCTACCACAAATGGTCCTGTCCTTTCTTGGGAAGAGAATGCCTACATCCAAAAATTTGCAGAGGTCTGAGATCTGGCAAACACAGGTGTCATGATGGTTTCCAATGAAACCAGCTAAGACTTCTCTAAGATTCCCTTCTCGGTTTACACAGCCATAAAAACAGCGTATTTATCCTTGCAATTAATTTTGTAAAGGCTGCCCTGAGCAAGACACTGGATGAGAACACAGGCCTCATCAATGTTTGAGTGTCAGAGCTCAATCTGTAAGGCCTGTAAGATCTCACCAGTGTTGTCCATGCACTCAGAAATGAAGAGGGTTTGGAGGACAGTGGCAGAGACGCTGAGCAACATTCAGGATACTCAAGGTCCGGTACACACCATTCAAAGAGGTACCTTCACTCAAGGAGGTACTTCAAAGTGGTATCTTGAGTGCCACTTTTTTTTTTTCCCTGACTGCCATCAGTAGCACAGATATTGATAGGGTACCAGTGAAATCTCCTTTCAGTGTAGAGAAACCTGTGAAAGCTCCTTTTTTATGCACACTGTCATGTTTTGCTGGCAATCCAAGTAAGACATTTTCTAAAAATTGTCCCTATAAATAATGAATATCCTAAAAGAATTAAATGCACTTGCATTAAAAATACTTCCTTACTTATCTAGGAGTCTAAATGCAAAACGTTCACTAAGGGGATGTGTTTCTGTTATGGATTAGGGAAGTTAAAATTCCAACGGAAGTCCAATTTTAAGAACATGAAGAAGTTTCAATGTATTCAGCTCCCCTTGACAAAGGCATGTTATCACAGCCTATACATTTTGGCTTACATGGAAAGTGAGTCCACCAGAATCCCTTCTTTTGGATTCTTTTAAAGCTTAGAAAACCTGAAGGTTTTCTATATTTATTTTATTTCTATATTTACCTAAATAGTTTCTTTTGCCCTTTGATCTGAAGCAGAAGGAAAGCATCAAGGTGAAATTAATACAGCTATTTACAATGATGGAGTTGTAGCCAGTGAAAATGGATATAGGGATAGGATTAAACCTAGGAAGTGGACTTTATTATCATGAGGGTGAAAAGCTCTCAAAGATGGTGATTTGCTTTATTGAGAAAAGGCCCCTGTTTTTCATATGTTTCTTATTCAACACACCAAGGACAATAGCCATAGTGACTTTACTATGATAAAAACTAGAATGCTTTGGGAGTTTCTCTCTAAGATATTTATAGATGGATGATTTACAGAAGAAGGGAGATAAGTCTTTCCTGAGATTGTTTTGTGCCATTATATGAAATTACTTACCCAGCATATAAAATCTGATTGGATCCTATATGATATAAAAAAATAAAGTCCACACTGCTATAAACAGGCTAATGGGGAACAAATATGCTTAAGTATTCTACCTTCCCCCTCAGAATCAAAAATGTCTAGAATCTAAAGCTTTTTATTTTCCAACTGGGTTGTTGTGCAGGCATTAAGTCCCTTTTACAGGACTGCCTCAGGAAGCAACCAGGAACGTAGGACAAGAAATAATCAGCAGACCAAAGTGGAGTTGAGGAATGAGATGAAGCTCCATGCCAGCTGGTTGGTTTTAGAGTCAGTTTCACTACTCTCTTCCATCATCTCCACATCAAAAAGCTGACTGACAGTGCCATTAATAATCCCAGCACTGTATCCCTAACCTAAAGCTCTTGGGCTCTAAAGATCCTGCCGTGCTCAGTTATCTTCTAGACAAGTCCAGGAAACAGTGAGAATGGGAAGGTCAATAACCACCCAGTGTGTACCCTTGGCTTCACCTGCATAAGCACAAAGATATGAGACAGTCTGGTTTTACAAATTGGTATGTAAAGATGCAGGACCATCTGGTTCTACAAATAGGTATGTAAAGCTGAGGGAAGACCAGATGGCTCAGCAGCATATGGTCTCTAGCCTAGTCACTGCTGAAAACCAGGCCACCTAAAATCTGTGTTGCGTTTTATTGTGGTTTTGATCTACAGTTGCTCTCAGCATTCATTTTAGTTTTCATGTTTTGATTTAAGAGTTCAAGTTTCAAAAATCAAGTGGGAAGTTGAACTGGGAATAGAGTTGACAGTGAGTTGAAGAGATGTTACTGCAATCAGTGCCCTCTTTCCACTTGCAAGACAGCATCTGTTTCTAATATCTTCTCTTGATGTCAACATTGAAACCAGTCAGGATGAACATAGGTTGTTAACACCATGACCAGTGGCAACTATTTCATTTCTGCAGAGGACAGCAACACTACAACACCAAGATTAAGCTACAACAGCAAGAAATAAGGTCAATCTTATTGTGTTTAGATTGTGGAGGCAACTCTAATTTGTCAAGAGGAGGCCCATAAAAATAACTGCAGATTTGAAATAGACATAAAAGCTTTAAAATTTCTATTAAAAAATCCAGAAGGTAAAAGATTGATTAATTCACATGTTCAGCTGTCAGTGTAGAAAAAAGAAATTTAAAATCACACTATCAAAGTGATTAGTGATATGGCTGCTTACTGCATGTTATTAATGTTAATGATATTTTTCACTGTTGGTGAGGTATTTTCACGATTAAGCATAATTAATCCAAGAGTGAGAAACAACAACTAGAAAATATGAACAAATTACAAATTACAGAGTTACGTACTTGTCATACAGAGACTACTATTGCTATATTTTGAGCTGTGCTTCAATTGCTAAAAATATTATAAACCTATTTTTCTACAACTTAGTTGAAGAAGTCATGAGCATCTCTACTAGAAATCAAATTTCTCTGGGTCAAATTTTATGTTTATCATACATATGCTGTTGTGTTAGTAATGCTCAAGGAGAAACTGAATTCTGCTTTTTTTTTCTTTCTTCCTTTTTTTCCCCCTGAGGTCAGTAATAAAAGTAATAAAAAAGTGAAAACTTAAAGCCACCAAGATAAATAAACATCTTCAAATGTGTCCAGGAAGCATGTGCTCTCAAAGAGGAGTGCTAAGTGTAGAACTGCACTTTTTTGATGTATGAGTATATAATGTGCTATAATATCTATTAGAAAGTTCCTTACTCTTGTGACCCAGACTTGTACCACGTAGGGCAGCTTTATGAATGGGAATACGAATCAGATTATATTATGGTGGGGCTTGCACTGCTTTCCACTTGCTTATCCAAAATGTAGCATCCTGACATAAGTGAAGCCCTGTTTTGCTTAGATTTTTTTTCTTTTTGCAATAGGTCCCTCAGTTTCTCATGGCGTCACTGTGGACCAAAACTGTTAACCTGGGAAGAAACAAAGACTCCCAGCCACCACCAGACAAAACTGATTGCATTGTCCTTAAACTACGCGTGGTCCCGATGGGTGGAGTGGGCTGCTCCCTGCTCCTGCCACAGCACCTTGAGGCAGCCAGGACCTATCGGGCTCCACATGCATTGGACCACCAGGGGGAGCAGAACTGGGATAAGAAGGCAAGAGAATATTCTCAGGTAATTTCTGGGGGAAAAGAGAGCTTCTCCTCCTCCTCCTAATTTTCAGGATGGTACAATAATTTATTTTCCTCCTGTTTCGCAAGCCCAATAAGAGCATGACAGACCACGTGCCGGGTTGCTTATCAAGAGACAAAAGCCAGAAAGCCTGAAGATCAGCCAACAGTGGAAATACACTTCTATGCCTAATTAGGTGTCCAGCCAGGGCATCAGTAAATAGAGAAACACCTACGAGTACGTTGGTGATGAACAAGTAAGTGGAGTTTTATGCAGGGATACTGAACTTCTAGTCCATGTTTAGTCCTTCCCACTGGTATGCTGACCGTCAAGTGCAGTGAAGTTCCTGAGTCCCTAAGCTAGTGGTGGCCACTTTGTGGCGAAGAGGGGTAACTTGCGCTCCTTTGCAGGAGTTTAAAATATCTGTTTAAAATAAAGTGTGAGTTTCTGAATGAAATAAGTCCATGTACAAAACTAATTTAACAGCTTAAACCACTAGATGGTAGGAGTCTATTTTCTGCAGGCAGACTGTCTGAAGTCAGCTGTTTGAAATATCCTAATATAACTGCTGGTGGAGTAGAGCCAGAAAACTTTCCAAGATAAAAAAGAAATCACTAGAATATTAAACTGTGGTCATGAAGGTGAGAATAAGAGAGAGAGTGCACGTATTCTCTACAGTGAATGAAACATTGAAACAGAGCATCCCCTACGCTCTACAGAGCTGTCACAGATTTTTCTTAGAGTGCAGAACTAGTGGATGAAAGGAATGAATCAGAGGCCACAGAACAAGGGCAAGTTTCTCCTTTAGTCTGAAGTGGGCTTGCTGCAGAACCTGATTGGCACCCCTGGGAGCCCTATACATCTATGTTACTATAACACCTTACTGAAAGCCAGTTCAAGATGCTCAGATTCAAGTTATCAATACTAAAGGATGACAGATATAGGGATGCTTTGATAGTTTAGGAAGTAATATCAAGTGAGGAACTCTAGAGATTGTGTCTAGGTTCAGTTTCATTCATTGTCTAGAAGGACATTTAACAATGGTGAAACTCATAGCTCTTTCTAAAATGTGAAGAGCAGCAAGCACAGTAAACTATTTACAAGAGACAGATGAAAGAGTTCTGTCTGAACTGCAGTTCAAAAGAAGCACATCCCAACTCAGTCTTGGGAGTGCCCTTTGACTGTCCCAAAAGTACATCAAGACAAGACGTGGTGCATACCATTCCTCCTCAGTTCCCTCACCACATTTCTGTAGGAGGAAATCCCAGGTGTGTTGTGTAGTGATATTTTCCAGCTAGATACCTAAACTCAGCGATACATGAAACAGGATACTGGGAAATGGAAGGAAAAAGTATGCCCTGTCATTCAGAAATACTGAGAGACTAGAACCACAGGATGAGATTCAACCCAAAGACATGCTAAGAGTGAGTTTAAAAGATGCAGTTATCTTCTTACCATCAAAAAACATGCCAGAGATTGGAAGCTCACTGTGAAGCCATGACAGTGGAAAGCTTGTGGAGGTGTAAATCATAGAATCATAGAATATGATTGTAAAGATAAAGATTTTCTGAAATTAAGTTATTTCAGGGTTTTTTGTTTCCCCCTAGACACTCAGGAAATTAGCTTTGTCCAGCAGTTTACAAATCAAAAGTCCAGCCTTGGATGCACAAGAAAAAGGATCTTGGCAATGAAATACTCAGCAGAGTTGTATGAACAATTCACATGTAGTACTCCACTGTACTGTGTACAGCCTCTGTGTAGATTCCCTCTTTCTGCCTTTGGATTTGCATTTTGGTGCAGAAGACATATGGCAAAGCAATGCAGCAGAGCTTTTACAGATAGCAATAAAGTTCCAGGCATTTGGGGTTTCTGCTTTTTTATGTTTCCACTTGTTTATAGATTTGCTGCAGATCTTCATCTCGCTGTAACATCAGACCGTATTTTGTTTGACTACCATTGTACACATTCTTACTGGGAGCTACACTAGGTAAACTCCAATCTACAAAATAACAAAGTGGTACATACAATTTCTGACCATTGTCAGCTGGAATACCTGAATTTCTGACCCCCATCAGACAACACTATCAAAAGGGAGAAAAGAAAGTAAATCTTTCTTAGGCCACCCTCTCCAATAAGCCCTAGTAAGTCTGTTCCTGCCTATTCCAAATAGCTTAGATCAAATGTCCTGAGTAGCTTTGGCACTTCTGAGATTCTACAGATGCAAACTCGGGTAGCCCCGAGGAACTGAATGTAAGGCTGTAACACTGAAATTTTTTGCCTTAGGAAGGATATGAGCTCCTGAGCTGTCCCAGAGCCTTACTCTCCAGTTGCAAATGGTTCTTTCCCATTTAATGTCTATGTAGGCCTTGCTTATGTTGTCCTGCCACAAAGGAGAAGTTAGGCATGGGTCCATCTGCCCCATTGCTACATCATAGACTGAAGAAGGCACAGTATTGTACAGTTGAAGACTGAAGTGGATACATTACACTAGTGCAAACTCAAGCTGTGAGCTGTAGACAGGAAAACCTTACATTGGTGCCGCAATGGGAGTCATTCAAATGTGGGGGAAAGGTGGGCATAAAAATTTGAGACTTAGCACCATAGACTGAGAAAGATCACTTTAGACAGGATGAAACTGGAATAAATTTAAAATACAACTGCTCTGAATGACATTAACATTTGAATTATTTGTACTGATATTTTACTTCACACACTATGTAAAATTTAAAGCTTATTATTTTAACCATTTGTTCTCAAATTTCTCTTGCCTATGTTCAAACTTCTTGGGATAGATTTGGCTTTCCAAGATGTAGGCTTAGAGAATCACAGAACTCACTGAAAGATTTAGATGCAAGGGACCTCAGGAGGTCCATAGTCCCAATCCCTGCTTACAGCAGGGCTGACTCCAAATCTAGAAAGTTACACTTGACCGTGTCCTGGCTGGTCTGGAATGTCTCCAAGCGTGGAGATCCCCCAGCTTCTCTAGGCAACCTGACAAAGTCCTTTCTTTAGCCTTCCTTGAGGAGGAGGAGGAAGAGGAAGAGAGCAGGAGGAATGCAGCCTTACAGCAAGTGGGGGAATAATGTCATCTGTATTTTATGGGGAGGTGTGTAATAGCTGTGTATGCATGGAAGTAACATCCTTCATGAACAGCAGAAGACATACCACATCTTTCATATTTATGTCCCTCAACGAGGAAACCAGAAGTCCCATGAGGTCTTCCTACATAGAGAGAGTACCTTCTGGCTCAGTTGCTCTCCGGTGATTTTTGTATGAAAAGCAGGCACCTTCCACTGATCCTGAGGAGCTTGCTAAAAGGAAAACAGTAATTCTGCAAGATAAAGTAGCAGGCTGTCACAGCCTGGGGAACAAAATGGGTGGCTACCACTACGTACAGATGGATTTCCTAAACATCTACAGCGAGGACGGCTCAGTGCTTTTAGCCACATCATCACAGAGTGAAGCGGACCGAGCAGTCTCTATCGCCGTGTCTGGGCTATTTTCATCTCTGAAAGTTACAAGTGCCCTCGGGGTGGGCCAGGGGCAGAGGCGGGGGCCAGGCCAGGCCAGGCGCCCCGCCGGCAGCGTCCAGAGAGCCGCCCGGGGCTGGCGGCGGCGGAGCGAGAGCGGGGACGCTGGCGAGGGCTGCCCAGGAGGTGGCAATCGGGAGCATTTTACGGGACTGGAGCAAAGGTGGAGGGAGGCTCCCAGGAAAAAGGTGGCTGCCTTTAAGGTGGGTTTATTTGCCTGCCAGATGAGAAGTCTGTGACCAGCCCCTTTAAAACAGGTAAAGGCAGTAAGGCTTCTCCACCCACTTGCCTTGATCTTTCATCATAACTGTGGGCCAGGCAGGGAGGTTGTGCAATGTGTGCGCTCCAGTCAGGAGGCTGCCGGAGAAGTTCATGCACTGCGAGCAGGAGCCAGGGCTCGGAGGCCTGAGCTGCGAGAGCAGGCAGGGGCTGGGAGCCAGCCCCCCTCTCCACCAAGCATGGAGCTGAGGACCTGGAGCAGCGGGATCAAGCTCTCCCTCGGGCTCCTTCTCTTTGGGTCTCTCCTTCCTCCCGAGGTGCCTGGGAAAGAAGGTAAGCGTGGGGCTCGCTGGTCCCTCCGCCTGGAGGGTTGGGCTTGGGCTTGGGCAGGCAGAGAGGGACCTCTCCGAGGGGCAGGGAACAGGGCCTGGCCCACACGCGTGGGGCCGCAGGGACACCACAGCCCGCCCGGAGGGAGCTGGAGAGGGACTGGGGTGTCTGGGGAGGGCAGCTGGGGGCGGAGGCGGGGGGAGCGAGTAAAGGCCAGGAGCAGACACCATCCAAATCTTGGTGGCCCAGTGAGCTGAGCCCAGGTATGTTCTCCCCCTTCCGCTCCACCCCCTCCCAGTTGAAGCACAAATGCCTCCACATATCCAGTGATCCAAGAGAATTCTGCCTCTGTTTGCCTTAAACACAGGCGTTGCAGATAACAAGTTTAAACACAAACTCAGAAAGTTTCTCCCCACCACCCCCACCCACCCCCGCAGTTTCCTCAGGAAGCCCTCTTCGGAGTTAACCCTTGTGAGCAAGCGGACAGTCCTTTTTTTTGAGGGTTGGAAGGTGAGACAGTCTCTTTCACCTACCCCAGTGCTGGAAGGTAGAGCTGGGCTTTACAATTTCTTCTTCCCCCTCTTCTCTTAAGACTCCCTTGCTTCCCTTCTCTGTTCCACTTAGTCCCTTTTATTAGATGTAGCGATCTTTTTTCTTCCATCTTGGCAGTGGCACAGTGGTTATGAAACATCTAGGGAATGGGAATTTTAATAGAGAGGTGAGGAAGAGTAAATCTCTGTCCTATTTCCTACCTCCTCCTGCAGTTAATTCCTGCCAGAGACTTTTAGTCTCTGTTTTACACAGTGAGAGGTGTTGCGGCTTTTCCATCCCAAGGACAGCCCTCTCCTTTGCTGCTCCAGGCTCTTGATCAAGAGGACTTAGTCATAACTGGCAGTTCAGCCACGGGCTCATCTCAGACTTTGTGAATGCTGTGTGCTCTATTAAAGTGTTCCTGACAACCACGTTTGTATTAAGGATCCAGCTACACGGATGCAGCTAGGAGACATTGTGGAGAAGGCCAGCCTAGGTGAGAAGTAATACAAGGTAGCTCCACACAGGCTCTGGTAAGTGTGTGACCAGTAGTTGGCAGTAACACTCAGTGACTTCTCTGCCAGCTTCTCCCGTATCTCAACCATCTCATTTGGGCTGTGTCTGTGATCCACTCTTCCTTAACACGTCTATCTGGGAAGAGCTCAGTTCCTCGGCGTCTTCTCTTATCTGAAGTCTTTCTTCTTTTTGTGGAAACCTCCTCCCATGTGGCTGGACAGCCATGTGAGATTCCTAGCAGTGAGGCTCTGGACCAAACAGGTAATAGCCCCAGAGTACTCCCTGTGCTCTTGTAGTCTTGCTGACTCATTCTTTCTTTCCTTGGAGGATCCCTGTTGTGGGTTTCACTTTGAGAGGTACTTCTTGAGACTGGACTTCACCCCCTCCAGTGGGCACTTGGCAGCTGAAGGAGCCGCTGCTGGTGGTGCAGCGGCATGGCACACGGGCTCTGCAAGGTTACCATCCCAGCTGCTGCTGAGTTCCTTTTCCCTTGCTCTGCTAGAACTTGCCATTCAGCCCCTCTTACTTCCACATCACTGCTTCAGGCCTGAAGTGCGTGGGATAGATATTATCTGCATGATGGTTCTGGAAGGACAGGCTACCTCACCCTGAGAGTTTTTGGAGGCAACAACACAAGAATACTATCTCAAATAGAGAGATTGAGAGCAGAAGAGAAGTGAGTGAGGAGCCTTGTCTGGACAGGGAGTCTGTGGCTAGGAAGGCTTTGCCATATGACCATACTGTGAACACCACGAACCTGCAAAACCTGGATTCCTGCTTTTCCCTTCTCCCAATCCTGAAAGGGTGTTTCAGAGGTGAGAACAGCAGTGCAATCCCTCTTATCTCTGATTCTGGGCCCACAGCCTGCTTCCTCATTCCACAGGACTCTTGCTGATCTGCACTTTACACTCTATTACTTGTAGTTGGCAGGCAGTATTTCTAAAGCAGTCAGATGAAGGGGAGGAAATCTGATTATTTAAATACCATTTAAATATTTTCCCCCTCCTACCTTTCACCCCCAAATTCTTTTCTGAGATGTTTAGAAACGACCCTTCTGAATACACCCACAGGAATCTAAAAGGGAATCCAAGGAATTTTTCCTGTTTCCTGTGTTCCCAAAGTGGGGCTGCAACAGGTACACCAAAACCAGTAGTCTGTCCTGGCAGTACTGGAAGACCCAAAGGCAGTCATGAAGCTTCACATCCAGCAGTATGACTTATTCCAACTCCCCTCCCTTCTCCCTGTTTGCCTACATTTTTAATTTCTTTTCAGATCAAGACTTGAGGGCAAAGTCTGATCACATTTTCAAATTTCTCTGAGGGTTAAAAATGAATGTACAGCTGAATTTCTCCTTTGTCACATGACTCCAGGAGCCAAGGCTTAACACAGCCACGCATGGCAATTCTGCAAGAGGTGGCAATGCTATGCTTGGGAGGCGTTATTCTCCTGCTGTGGCTAAAACAGTCTGGGGGGGGCGGAGAGAGTGAAACGATTTCCACGCCACCATCAGATGGTGCACAGCCTGGGTCAGAGGCAGAGGGCCCAGTGGTTTGAGCAACAAGCATCTCATGGCTTTTGGGTACTGAATAGTACCTCTAGGCGACACTGATTGATCTTTTGTGTTGGTAATTTATTTGATTATCTGCCTCTTCATTCATTTTGTCTGCTGCCTTCCTATTCCTAGCAAAGATGTGTTCAGCTGCTAATCCTGGGTTCCCATTTCAATAGGCTTTAGCATCCTGCTCCCATTTTGGGGCAGCTTTAGGAAGCAAAAATTTGTAAGGGTTGCATTTTTTGGATGTGTGTGGGTGTTACTTGAGAGGAGGGTGGAAGGGAAGGAGTTCTCTTATATGAGGAAAACCTTTTAACTCATGGCTAGCTGCAGTGTCTTGTAGCTTCCCATCCTTCCTCTAGCCATGCTTTTTGAAGGTTAAAAGGTCATAAAGGATATGGGGCTGTGCGCTAAGAGAGGAAGTGCAGGCTTTGTCTTCTGTGACAGAACAAGGATGAAGCCATTCCACGGGCCATATGAGTTGGGTCACTGATTTTTTTTTTCTCCCTTCTGGTTTTCAGTGGATCTGCTCGACACAAGCACTGCGCAGGGTGAACTAGGCTGGCTTCCAGACCCTCCAGAAGTAGGGGTGAGTACACGCATTCAAGGAAGGGGAGACACTGGGAGTACTAAATGATGGAAAAGCATAATTCAAGTTGAAATTTCTCCCTGCCTCCCAAAATTGGGCTTCTGCAGCTCCACCCTCTCCTGGACATTGTACGCTTTGTAAGTCTATCTCCCTTGCAGCCCCTTCACCTCTGCAGCCTTATCCACTAGCCAGCTTCCAGTGGCTGTTCTGATGCCTGTGGACTTCCAGTAGCTCTCAGTGATTAAACACGTCCTTGAAATACATTGTTTCCATGAAGTAATAAAACGTAATGGAGAAGAAGGAAAAAATCAAATCATTACCCAGTTTTTCATCCTAACATGTTGCAAATACATCTTATGTCTCCTTTTCCCAGCAAATAGCCATGGCAGCAGTATTTCTGTCTCCAAGTCTCTTAAGAATTTAGAATCTTTGTTTAAGGTTGTTCTGTCTTTTTTCCTCTTGAGTACTGAACTGAATGATTCAGTTACACATTTTTTAACTCAGCAGCTGACTGAAGAAATAACTGTTAACTCATGGGGCAGCAATCTGGCCTACTGGGTGGGCTGCAAGGTTCTAGGATGTTACATCCAGCCCTAATGCTGTGTTTGGCCCAAACAGCTGGCAATGAGAGGCATTTCCCTTTGTTTCATGATTGTAAAATTGAGTTGATGGAAGTGCTTCAAAATCTACTCCTGAAACCACTGCAAAATTGGACCCCAAAAGACAGCTGAGCTCTCAGCTATTTTTGTACAAGTACAGCTGTTTTGTATGAAGTACAGTTGAGCAGTCCCTCTAGCGTCACAACCTACATTATCGAAGATGGTTTCCTTTGTAACAGCAGGACTGTGGGAGTGGTGGAAGGAAGGCACAAAGAAAAGGGAATTCAGGGACTACGCTGCAATAGTTAGAAGGACGCTGCAGTAGTTAGAAGGACGTGTGTTAATATATAGTTCCAGTGCCTCATCCATGCTCTTATCTTTCTAGCAAGCTCCAAGCTCTCCCATGGAGAAAGAGTCTTTACCCTTGGTGCTTATAAAGTTGACCTGGGTTCAGCCTGTTCCTAACTCATTTTCATAACTTTCCACTGTAATGCAGTGTGGCTGGTTTAAATTCACCCCAGCCTCCTCCTACTCCTGGTAGTCTTGTTGGTGAACTGGAGCCAGACAGTGAGGTTCTTCTGTACTGGCATAGCTGCATTTGTTTCATTCATACAGCTGGTTTGGTTGTTATTGTTATTATATCCTACTCAAAACAGGTGCCCTAGTGAGACATACATATAGATCATGTTTTGCCCATTGTTCCCTTTGTTCCTCATCAACTGTCTGTGTGGTAATTTGTCCCGGTTTGAGGTAAAACAGGACCAATTTTGTTCAGTAACTTTACTTTTTAGCTAGGCCTCTTCTAACTGCTGAAATAAACATCATGTTGTGCAGAAAACTGTTCACTCTCAGAGTGATAAGACCCATGTTCATAGCTGATGCCAAGGAATGGTATGAAGAGAGGCTCTTGCTTATACTTATTGCTATAACACCCAAGGCCAGCCAACTTTGTTACTTGCCCCGTTGGAGGATCGGAAGCGGAAAAGTGTAGAGGGGTCACACCTGCGGGGAGGAGCGGACAGGACAGGTGACCCAAAACTGACCAACAAGGGTATTCCACCCCATCTGCCTCATGTTCAGTATAAAAGCTGATGGATCAAAGGGTCAGCCTCTTTCTTCAATGGCCGGCGTCCTGGGAGGACTCTGTCTCTGCGTCTGCCTTTGATCCCAATCCTGAATCCAGATCCGGAATCCAGTTCCCGTCTGTCACTGAGTCCAGTCTGGGACTTCCCCTGAGCCTGCTGGTGACGTGATTGTCATCCTGGGAGCTTGATACGGTTTTGTATATATTTCATTATTTTTCTTTTTATTATTTTATTATCAATATTTCATTAAAGTAGTTTAGTTCCTTCTGAACTCTTAAGTCTCTCTTTTTCTCTCTCTTTCTTGCCTACCGAGCGGAGCAAGAGAGAGAGAGCATCTGTCATTCCGCCTGATTGGGCCAATCTGGCCCAAACCACGACAGATTAACCGAATACTAGGCTGCAGGCATGGTCAGGATGAAGTCTGTCTATTCAAGAGATTGGAAAAAAACACTGAAAAGTGCATTCTAAAAATAATCTGATAGAAAGAAGACAAAACCTTTATTACAGAACATCTGATTTTTGCACAGTAGGTTCACAGCAGTACTAGGAGTTGGCGTACCCTTCTGCTTGTGCTACCTCTGCTTTTTAAAATATGTATATTTAAAATATAGTAGTTGTAACTGGGAATTGTAGAAGTTGCTAGAAAGCATGGCTTGAGAGCAATCTAAACTTGCTAATCTAAATCAAGATACTGATGACTGATAAACACTCACAGAGGATGAAGAATAGATTCATTGACTTCTGATGAGCAACTCTTTTGCAGTGGTTTGTCTATCTATGTTATTTCCCAATAACTGTTAGGTGGAAGGCTGACAAATTGCCACAAGCAAAAAGGGAACAATGGGCGATTCTCTTGGAATCAGAACTTTGAACAACTTTTTCTGAAATAATTCTTCCAGAATGAAGAACTAAATATGTTTGAAAGAGAACTGAGATTAATTCAGAACATTTTTTTGACACAAAAGAGCTAAGATTAATACTGAGTAGTCTGACTAGCTTGACTAGTAACAGGCTGGAAACATCTGAGCTGTATTGCATACAGATTTGAAGGGTATATTTCATGTAACAATGCTGCTTGTACCTAACCTCAGATGCCAGAGATCTCCCATCTGTGAGCGGGATTTGTGTCAATATGCTTATCACACAGAGGAGGAATTGGCTGCGAGGAATTTTCATGCTTTTTATGGACAAGGTCTCCAAGGCATAGCCCAGAAAAGGTTGGGTAATTCTGTCGAGGCAGAATTACACCTTTGTTCTCTCCTCACTTTTAGCAATGGATAAAGTGGCTTGCCATGTGTGATTGTTTCATGGTCAGAAACGGTCTGTATCCAGTATAGACAATGCTTCTGTTAACACATGTTCAGCCTAAGAACACCGAGCTGTACACCAGTCAGTTTTAGACAGCATGGGTCATTTTTCTGGACTTCTAGAGTACATTAACTGGCACTGAAATCTTGCCTAAGCTTAGAGACAGTCTTTAAGTGAAAGCGTCTGTACTTTAAGTAAAGTGTCTGTAAAAGTTTGTTTGCTAAAAGGTTTGTGCTAGCTTGCTTTGTAGTAGCTGTTTAGAAAGGGTTTCATTCATTTCATTCAAAGCATTTGACACTGTCCCACATGGCATCCTTGTCTCTAAATTGAAGAGACATGGATTTGACCGATGGACCACTTGGTGGATAAGGAACTGGCTGGATGATCACATTCAAAGAGCTCGATGTCCAAGTGGTGAGCAGTGACGAGTGGTGTTCCTCAGGGGTCGGTACTAGGACCGGTACTATTTAACGTCTTTGTTGGTGACATGGATGTTGGGATTGAGTGCACCCTCAGCAAGTTTTCTGATGACACCAAGCTGTGTGGAGTGGTCAACATGCTGGAGGGAAGGCATGCCATCCAGAGGGATCTGGATAGGCATAAGAGGTGGGCCCGTGCCAACCTCATGAAGTTCAATAAGGCCAAGTGCAAGGTCCTGTACCTGGGTTGGGGCAATCCTGAGCACAAATACAGGCTGGGCAGAGAATGGATTGAGAGGAGCCCTGAGGAGAGGGACTTGAGGGTGTCGGTGGTTGAGAAGCTCAACATGAGCCAGCAATGTGCACCTGCAGCCCAGAAAGCCAACCATATCCTGGGCTGCATCAAAAGAAGCGTGGCCAGCAGGTCGAGGGTTGTGATTCTCCCCCTCTTCTCCACTCATGTGAGACCCCACCTGGAATATTGTGTCCAGCTCTGGAGCCCCCAACATAAGAAGGACATGGACCCTGTTGGTGCAGGTCCAGAGGAGGGCCACGAAGATGATCAGAGGGTTAGAGCACCTCTGCTATGAGGACAGGCTGGAAGAATTGGGGTTGTTCAGCGTGGAGAAGACAAGGCTCTGGCAAGACCTTATAGCAACCTTCCAGTATCTGAAAGAGGCCTACGAGAAATCTGGAGAGGGACTTTTTACAAGGGCATGTAGTGAGATAGGATGAGGGGTAATGGCTTCAAACTGGAAGAGGGTAGATTTAGAATAGATATTAGGAAGGAATTTTTCACTATGAGGGTGGTGAGGCACTGGAACAGGTTGCCCAGGGAAGTTGTGGAAACCCCATCCCTGGAAGTATTCAAGGCCAAGTTGAATGAGGCTTTGAGCAACCAGGTGTAGTAGGAGGCGTCATTGCCCATGGCAGGGGGGTTGGAACTAGATGATCTTTAAGGTCTCTTCCAACCTAAACCATTCTATGATTCTATGATTTCAGGCTGCTATTGGAAACTACATGTATTGGGTTTGCGTGGCAAAGTTTTGGTAGTGGGGTGGGCTTCAGGAGTGGCTTCTGTGAGAAGCTGCTAGAAGCTTCCCCTATGTCCGATAGAACAAATGTCAGCTGGCTCCAAGATGGACCTGCCACTGGCTACGGCTGAGCCCATCAGCAACGGTGGTAGTGCCTCGGGGATAACATATTTAAGAAGCAGGGAAAGTTGTTGCGTAACAATGGCAGCTGGAGAGAGGAGAATATTTGAGAAACAACTCTGCAGACACCAAGGTCAGTGAAGAAGGAGGGGGAGGAGGTGCTCCAGGCGCCAGAGCAGAGATTCCCCTGCAGTCTGTGGTGAAGACCATAGTGAGGCAGGCTGTCCCCCTGCAGCCCACGGAGGTTAATGGTGCAGCAGATATCCACCTGCAGCCCATCGAGGAGCCCACGCCAGAGCAGGTGGATGCCTGAAGGAGGCTGTGACCATGTGGGAAGCCCACAATGCAGCAGGCTCCTGGCAGGATGTGTGGACCCATGGAGAAAGGAGTCCCCACTGGAGCAGATTTGCTGGCAGGACTTGTGATCCCATGGGGGACCCACACTGCAACAGTCTGTTCCTGAAGGACTGCACCCCGTGGAAGTGACCCACGCTGGAGCAGTTCGTGAAGAACTACAGCCCGTGGGAAGGACTCAGGTTGGAGAAGTTTGTGGAGGACTGTCTCCTGTGGGAGGGACCCCACAATGGAGCAGGGTAAGAGTGTCAGGAGTCCTTCCACTGAGGAGGAAGGAGCAGCAGAGACATGTGATGAACTGACCACAACCCCCTTTCCCCATCCCCCTGTGCTGCTGTCAGGGAGGAGGTAGAGAATTCGGGGCTGAAGTTGAGCCCAGGAAGAAGGGAGGGGTGGGGGGAAGTTGTTTTAAGATTTGGTTTTATTTCTCATTATCCTACTCTGATTTGGTTGGTAATAAATTAAACTGATTTCCCCAAGTCAAGTCTGTTTTGCCCATGACAGTAATTAGTGAATGATTTCTCCCTGTCCTCATCTCCACCCACAAGCTTTTCATTATATTGTCTCTCCCCTGTCCAGCTGAGGAGGGGAGTGATAGAGCAGCTTTGGTAGGCACCTGGCATCCAGCCAGGATCAACCTGCTACACTAGGCCCTTAAAAAGGCAGATTGTAATTCCTATAATCACTTTTTTACCTTCCTTACCCTCCCCCTTCATCTAACAAAAATCCTTGATCATTTTTTGTCTTTGAACTTTTGAGATAGCAATACCAGTTGGGTATGGGGAGGTGTATTACAGGACTAGCGGTAGATTCCTGTCTTTTAACATATATTAGAGAGCTAATGATGATCACTTTGAAGGTGTCAGGAGTCTAGAATTTACTTGCTCTGACATTTCTTTAAGGCTCCCCATGCTGCACAAACAACCTGGCTACTTCAACTGATTTCAGAAGTCACTGAAACTGTCCAAAAACGGCTTCTCAAATCCTATCCTAAGCAAATTCAGTTACGGGGCATATTAGCATTGCTTCTTGGCAGCTTGTAAAATAACATTATAAAAAGTTATTTATCTCTGTTTTGCTTCCACTTATAATTGCATCAGCTTTGAACAGATGGTGATGAGGAGTCATGTTATCCTTTTGCGTTTTCCTTTTAAAAGACAAGGCCCTGAGCAACCCAACCTGGCTTTGAAGTTAGCCTTGCTGTGAGCAGGGTATTGGAGTAGAGACCCAAAGGTCCCTTCCCACCTAAATCTTTCTGTGTTCACATGATAGTTTTGCATTGTTTGTTTGTTAGCATTCTGAGCTTGCATTTTTAGCCCGGGCACAAAAGGTCCTTCAATTTTTCACCTGATTTAATGTTTTGAACTCTTTAATACCTGTTCCTATGGATTTCCTGTATCAGTTTATGTGGGTCTATGATACAATGTATTGGGCAATCCAGTTATTTGTCTTTAGTTGCTGTGATTAATTCATCCCTAGTATGTGGCCTATCTTGAAATTTTCCTTTTGTCCATTATTTCCAATTTCTTTTTTGTGCGTGTGAATAGTATTTGCATAATCCAGTCATACTTTCATGAGTATATGTGAATACTTAAGTTCTTAGCCATTTGTACTGTTGGTTGCTGCATACTGGGCCTCTCAATATGACTTTCTGTCTCTATGCTGTTGAATGGATTGTAAATTAAAGACACTTTATTCTTTTTTAGCTGGTATTTTTTTCTTGGGAGGCATGCTTTCACCAGTTCTACAGCTATCTTTCCTTGTAAAAGAGTCCTTTTTCACAGTAACTTTGTTTTTAAATTGGGTATCTGTTATTTCAGAAATCACATGAACTCTGCTGCTGCCACCAGTAATTACCAAACTCTGTCATATTTTTTACATATTAAAGGTTCAGGAATGCTCAGTTCTCAACTGGTAGCTGGTTTATGGAGCTTATTTTTCCCAAATTATATTCCTGCATGGATCATAGTATTATTAAAGCTTCTAGGTGATTTTCTTAGTCTCCTTTCTAGGCGGCCATTGTTCTCAGTGTCCTATGCATGGTGAGATGGAGGATATAATTTTTTCTGCCTATTCCATACACTTGCTTGCTTCCACACATACTTCAAACTGTTGCTATCGGTTTCAAATTTTCTACCAGGTCTCGCAGTGTACGTGGCACCTGATGTGCTCAACTTTTGCGAAGTCTACCTTCACACAGAACTAAAGATCTGCATTTAATCCCATTGACCTAACATATCCCAGAGGATATTCATAAAGAGCCACTAACTACAACTATTGTGGCTCTAAAAACCCTTGAAAAACTTCGGAAAGTATGTGATTCTTGTGCAGTTCTGCACCCTGTGTTTCACAGGAGGTCTGATTGTGAACATAGCTATGTGAATGCAATTTGAGTAAGCCAGTGCTCAGATTTTTTTTTTTTATGCTTCTATTTTTTTATTAAATCCCAGGCGTAGTACAAATTCTACACTGCTCAATTAAATAATTGAGGTGGCAGACTTGATCGAGTACCTGTGACCTGTCAGCAGCTTTTATATCACTGACCACACGGTAGTGTTTACATGCCTTCAAGTTCTAGCAAGGCAAGATACTGTTCCAACGGACTAAGAGGTCCTAGATGTTAGTAACAGCTGATGGCAGGTTTCTGTTTCCACCACTTCTGCTCAGACAGATAGGCCTAGTCACAGGAGTTGAATGCACCATTAGCAAGTTTGACGATGATACCAAACTGTGAGGTGCTGTTGACTCTCTTGAGTGACAAGAGGCCTTGCAGAAGGATCTAGATAGATTGGAGCATTGGGCTATGATTAATGGGATGAAATTTAAGAAGTCAAAATGCTGGATTCTGCACCTGGGATGGAGTAACACAGGGCATAAGTATAAATTGGGAGAGGCGTGGCTGGAGAGCAGCCTTGCAGAAAGGGACCTTGGGGTGCTGGTTGACAGCAGGCTCAATAGGAGTCAGCAGTCTGCCCTGGCAGCCAAGAGGGCAAACCACATCCTGGGGTGCATCAAACACAGCATAACCAGCTGGTCAAGAGAGGTGATTATCCCACTGTATACAGTGTTGGTGTGGCCTCACCTGGCGTACTGTGTGCAGTTCTGGGCCCCACACTTTAAGAAGGATGTGATGGTCCTTGAATGCGTCCAGAGGAGGGCAACAAAGCTGGTGAAAGGGCTGGAGGGAATGGCCTATGAAGAACGGTCAAGGACTTCGGGCTTGTCTAGTTTGGAGAAAAGGAGGCTGAGGAACGACCTCATTGCTCTCTACAGCTTCCTGAGGAGGAGAAGTGGAGAGGGAGGTGCTGATCTCTTCTCCCTGTGATCCAGTGATAGGACATGTGGGAATGGTTCAAAGCTGCACCTGGACTTTACCAAGAGGGTGGTCAAACACTGGAACAGGCTTCCTAGAGAGGTGGTTGATGCCCCATGCCTGTCAGTGTTTAAGAGGTATTTGGACAATGTCCTTAATAACATGCTTTAACTTGGTCAGCCCTGAATTGGTCAGGCAGTTGGACTTGATGATCGTTGTAGGTCCCTTCCAACTGAAATAGTCTAGTCTATTCTGTTCTCTTGGTCATGAAGGAAATAGTGTTGTGGGCCACACAGCTCTCAACCTGCAAGTGATTCCAGGGCAGCACTCCTATTTCATTAAACCTGGGCAGTTCACTTAATCAGACTTCTTGGTATCTTACTGAGATAGTCTTACCTGGAAAGAGTGTCAGCCAATCATCTTTTTGTAGCATCTGAAGGTGGTGTGAAAAATAACCATCAGAAATGCTATTGTGTGCATCTCTTCCCACACCTGTTAACAACGCATGTCCTTTAAGATGTAACTCAAAGGGATGTCATCACTTCTGAGCCTGGAATAGAGTAGGAGTATATACCTTGGCCTGCTTTCAATTTAACTATTAGGCATAGGGGACAAGCTCTTCCAAGGGAACAGGATCTGTATAGAAATGAGACAAATGCTTAGTAAAGTCAACAGCTAACTGGAAATGGGAACAGCTCTAGCTTCAGGGTCATATCCTGACATGCCCTGCTGCTGTTGATATGCAGACTGGTGGAGATACTTGATGATATGCTGTTAAGTGAAAATTAGTTATTTTGTGTGGATTTGGGAGAGACTTAAAAAAAAAATGTTATGCACATCCAGATATACTTTACTTTACTCAGAGGAGTAAGAGGAGGAAGTAAAAAAAGCGAGATGCAAGGAAGTAATGTGTAAATTAATAACTGTACCGTAGGCCAGATTGCATGAGCCACCAACCAGGTAGCGAAGGCTGAAATCACTGCCACAGATCCAAGTAGCAATCTCAGCTAGTGAACTCAGTGTTGTGACCTGAAGGGCAGAAAAGACTGAGCCAATGCAAAGATGCTGTACAACCATGACATGCAACACCACAGCTGCTCGGGCACTACAGTGATAACAGCACTGTTGCCTAGCAGCTTCAGGAAGCTGATTCACCCTTTTATAGCTGTTGAATGAGAGGGGACAAGGTTCACTGAACTTCCTCACATCAACACAAAAGCACCACAAGTCAGATGGAGCTTTGAGATGAATCTGCCTATAGCAAAGTCCTCCGAGAAGATTAACAGGCTATTTAAAGTAAGAAACAAAACAACTTTTATTATAATACCAACCAAAATAGTGGTGAGTTTGCAGGTAGGCAGTTTAGAACGGAAAGGCTTTATATCTTTTGTTGCCTGCTGTGTCCTTGCTGGATGGACTTATACTTTGAAGCATGATTCTTAGCATCTCAGAGGCAGAGTTGCAGAAAAATGTGCCCATTCCCTCTGATTTCTTGGAAGGTTATTTCCATTGATTCTAAGGCCTAGTTCCTGGTTTCTCTATGCTTGACCTGGACCCTGCCAGCTCCTCGTTGTGAGTTTCATGCTGCCATCTCCTGCAGCTTCTTTTCTCCAGGCAGGTTTGATTATCCTAAAGAAAAGGCACAATTACCCTGTCCCTGTGTGGGATTCCACCTAACCTGTCACTCATCTTTAAAAGGAACCTATACAAACAGAGCAAGTATTGCCCATCGCCATCAGAGTAATTTCCCAGCTTCTCTGTAAATACTGGAAGTATGTTTGACACACCATACAAAACCATAACTCACACCATACAAAGCCCATTGCCTTGAAAAAAAAAATCACTTCCATTTACAATGCATCCTATGCAATGTACAATGTGATGCAAAAATAACATGAGAGCTAACATTTGCTTTATTGGTAATATGACTTTAGCCAAGAACTCTGAACTCTTAAGATGTACCATCTGGATTTTCCACTCCTGTCCTTTTTGTAGTTATTGGTATTGTTAGTGGGTGTTAGCAAAATAGGTAGATACAAAATAAGTGTTCCAAAATACCTAGGTGAAATGTCGGATGAGAGTATCATTATCCCTCACCTAATAGCATCTGTTGGGACCAGAACTGTTTTCATGTAGGACCTTAATGTGGCCAGACAGTTCAGAGATTGAGCAGACAGCAGAATCTGGGTTTGATAAACAGGTTCTGTAATCAGTGCACTGGAGTTCTGTGGCTCACACTGGCACCTTATCTTCCCGTAAGAACCTGAGTACAAGTTAAATTGGAAGGAGATGGGTGGGATGGAGACCTGTGTGCCTTAAAGGACCAGTAATTACATAATGCAGTTGCTCCTCCCTGAAAATAATCAATGGATCATTGTGGGGAAAAAATATATCATCCCACCCAGAAAGATACTGTAGACAAGTAAACATCACTTCTATGTTCAGTTTTGTCAAAGACTCCATGATGATGTGATGAAATCAGACTTCCCTGACCATTGCCAAAAGATCAAAGAAATAAAAGCAGCATCCTTGCTGTTCTCAGATCTAAAGTTATAGGACTCATGAAGTTAAGTGTCTAGATGTCACCACAATTCTTTCATCATCATCATCATCTAAATTGTCTTCCACACCAGCAAAAGAACTTGCAAGAGTATTGAGAAACGTTCACTGAAGGGTCACAGAAACTTCATTCTGGACTGCTGTCAAAACACCACTGTGGTGCTGCTATTTTTGACTGGCTGGTCTAGCTTTACCTACTGACAGGTTTTTGTGAGGTGTATTTTAGCTGAAGAGAAGCTGTTCATCATATCATGGCAGGTATCAGCAGGATGATTCTATTGTCATAGTCTTTCCTCTGAGGCACTACGCTAAGAATGCAGTACAGCTGAAGCTGTAATGTACAACTGCCTTCAACTCTGAATCTATTCCAGGAAGTTTTTTTTTGGTTATGGTAGAATGCAAATGTTACTCTACAAAAGTCAAATAGGCTCCATAGCCAAAAGTGCTGCCAGGGGAAGGAAATAGAAACCATTCAGTGGTGCGTGTTCTACTAGGTGGTCTCAGGCTTGGGACACCAGTGATGTATTGTTGCTGAAAAAGGTTGCTGTTTTGGGGCCCTGCAATTTTTCTTTAGGAAGAGATGCCAGGGATTAAAATAGCACTCTGAATTCTGTTGCAAATTAAATGGGAAACAGATGTACTTGCTAACCATAGGTACAGTGTAGCTGGCTGTACTAACTCAGCTGGTCTTTTCATCTTAGTGCAACTGTCTAACCCAAAGTTAAACAAATTATTGGTTTTCAGTATATGAACTCCTAACTTTTCCAGTAGAGACATGCATCTTAGTTTAGTAACTTTAAGCCTATTGGCAAGATGCTTGCCTTGTTGTTTCCTTCTGTAAGTCTCTTGAAAGTAGTGCTATGCCTTTCCCCAGGAGTATGCAGGCCACAGATTGGAAGCCACTGTGCTAAGCTAATGTGAAGGCAAATGAAATATAGGTCACAGCAGGCAGGCTTTTATTTGAAAGGAGACAGGGCAAGTTCCTGGCAAGCTGGAGATGGAGACGGCATTACTGTTGTGAGCCAGAAGCTCTTCTGAGCTTAAGGATTTGCAATACTGTCACAGTCTGTTGCCTCTGTCACTGGTAGCCTACCTCTTTAATAGCAATGGTGAAATTTGTATTCATCATCATAAAAAGTTTGTTGGTTTTTTTTTCCACATAAAAACAACTAAAACCAAAAGAGACCACTCTATTGATGCCTGCAGAGCCTGAGACAGTAGCTCCAAGAAGACATATAAAATGTCTCAGTTTGTTTCCATCTTATACCTCATGGCAGGCCCACAGATGGATGGAGGAATCACAGGTTGTCCTAGATAGGCTCCTTGACACAGACTAACCTAGAGAAGGCTCATTTATAGAAAAAGCAAAGTAAGCCTTCCTTAGGCTTCAGAGCTTCAAACTGTCTAATCAATTCAGAGTTGATGAAAGCAGATATTAAAAGGCATGTACCTTATCTTATGTTTGGATCTTTACTCACAAGGCAGACCAAACCAATACTATTTACTACAAATATCTACTGGTGCCCTTCCAGATTGTCATTCAAGTAATTCTGAACTGCCTTCATAAAGACGTCATCTGCTAGATCATCTCCAAGTGTCCTTTCCAACCTGAGTCTTTTTATGATTCTGAATCTCATGAGAAAGTTTTCTGTAGCATCATAAAATCACAGTTCGCTCGCTGCTAAAATGAGGAAGTCTGACTCCCACTTCTCCTAGAAGAATGTTTCCCACCCAAACTGATGACTGGAGTAAGGATACAGTTCTGAAATTAAATGGCTAGAAAGTTGTATTATCAAAGGATATTGATTCAATGTCATTGGCAGGCAAACTGGAGAGCCAAGTAATTCATATTGATTGAGCTAAACTTTACCACACATGTTCATTAAGAACATTACATTAAAAATCTGAGACATACATTTTGATTTTGCAGCAGATTCTTTGAGGATGTGAGACAGTAGCCTAGCAACTACTGACTCATCACCCTTTCATTAAGTGTTGTATGTAACAGTTTTCCTCTACTACTTTGAATTTAAAAGCTTCACTGAATAATGAAGTCACAAGCATATTTAACGATAGTTCTGTATTGTTAGCATAAATAATATCCTCATTTTACTTCCTTTACCCATCAGCAGTAGTCTAGAAAAACCAAGTCTGACTCCCTTGTTATTTCTTTGCACCACACTGCATATGAAACTGTGCAAGTCAGTGCTAAGCATCTTTGCCCTGAAGAGCTCATCTGGAAGAAGCTGGGCTGAGATGATGTAAGAAATATAGGAGTTAGCAGTTGGATTTTTTCCAGCAGTAGAGTTTAAAGGAAATTTTTCTGCTAGAGTTGTCACTATTGAAAATGAAATTTTGGTCCTGTATTGCTTAAGTTTTGAAAACGGTATATTCAGGACATGCATCACAATGGTGTATGTCTTTTAGTGAGACATGCAAAAATCGCTTTCTGATGACACTTGTCTGTGGCATTGCCTTAGGATAAACTGCTAATGGAAACTTGTCTAACTCTCGGCCTTCAAATGCAATTATGCATTTCCCGTCAGCTTGGTGGAGGCAGACACCCATGGAAAAATGCTTCTAAAAGCCAGTCCTAACATTGGGAGTTTCTTATGAAAGCTACTTTGCTCTTACTCTCCTTTCTAACTTCTTTTCTTCTATTTCAATCTACTTCAGGATGTGTTGTAAACTCAGTTATGTAGCATTTTCCAGAAGTTCTTCAATGAAATAGTCCAAGGGTGATGAAGTGATCGCCCCTTCCAGTTGATCAATTGGGACTGATCAGCCCATTTCTCTCTCTTGCTGTCCTAAATCCTTTGTGGTGCAGTTACGTGCCAGCTGGATCAGATTAAGAGGGTGGGGTAACACTGGAGATTACCTACATAGAGAAAAAGGAAACAAGAAGGGACACATAGATACCATCCACAAAACTTCCTGGGAGGAGACTGCTAGTATGCACTTAGGTAAATGTCTGAAATCAGACAGATATGAGCTTGTGGTATCAGCAGGGCTTGTTAGCTTGGAGAAGGTGCTCTGACAGTTTTCAGAGTGGGACTGTATAGGAGGTGTGCTGTGAGTCATGCATGAAAGCAGAGCCTTATATGGCACTCTGTGGGTCCATCTCTTGTATTCCAGTATCAGTGACCTGTGTCTGGGGGATGAGAAGCTAGGAGAGAGGCTGCAGGGTTGTGCTGTGAGTACAGGAGGTGGTCGTGCCAGAGAAGTGTGTGAGTCTCATGCTCAGCCCATGAGACTTGACAAGCCTAGAGTAATATAGAGACTGAGGCCTTGTTTAAATTGCGTCTGAACCTTGAGTGTGATTTAAAACTAAGAGGCTTAAACTTGTGCCAATACCTATGTGGGCACTTCTTTCAATTTAATTTGATTAAACATTTAAAGCATAATGAGAAAGGCAGTCTGAGCACCGGGGGAAAAAGGATCTAAGTTATTTTCCTTGTGGACAAAGCCTTGCTTTCCAAGTTTTCACTTCTCATGTGCAACTTACTCACAAGTGAATATTCTTTGCATTTTGTATCTGACCTGTGGTGAGGAAACAAAACTAGAACCACAAAAAATTCAGCAAAAGCATATGTTAAAATATGTACCAAACATTACTGGATTCATACAAATAGTATCAGTGAGGTTATACAACTAGCTGGGCCCACGTCTTCTTCTCAGCCATTATTTGCCTGGGGACGAAGCAGAACCTAGTATAAAGTCAGGAAAATCAACTGAGTTTTAATAGTTAAATTCGAGTTTGCAAAATATCACACTTAAAGAAGCATGAACTCCAAATTAACGAGTGCTTGCTTGAGCATGGTCCGTCTGCAGCTGACCTTCTCATTGTGTCAGGCCATGTTTTCTCTTACCCCAAAGTGCTGTGCATTATTTTCAAGAGCAGATAATAGTGTGATCTGGTATGTCCTACTGTATGCTTTGAATGTAAACAGTGGCAGAGAGAAGTGGGCAATACATGGGAGTAGTGGGCCTTTTTCTCAATCTAATATAAGACAGTGTATGAAAGAAATAGATTGGAACCAAGGTAGGATGAAGGGGATGTGCAAGAGTCCATGCACTGCTGTTCCCTTCAATTTGTCACAAGTCAGATCCCAATTACAGTATCCTTTTTGCTCCCTATGTAAAGAGTTTAGGCAGATATGGGGCTCTAGACCAGATGCAGCTTTTGCTCAGTGTAAGAGACCTTTAAGCTAGCCAGGCTTTAAGCCCTGAATGCTATATGGGAATGAATCTTTTAGGCTAGATTTTGTCATGTTTGAAGTGAAACCTGTTTCTCACATCTGTCTAACAATGTGTGTTTTCTTCCACCCTGGGAGCAGTGGAGTGAAGTGCAGCAGATGATAAATGGTACCCCAGTCTATATGTACCAGGACTGCAGTGTGCTTTCTGAGGGTGACACTGATCACTGGCTTCGCACCAACTGGATTTATCGGGGTGAGGCAGCCTCCCGTGTTTATGTGGAGCTGAAGTTTACTGTGAGGGACTGCAAGAGCTTCAAAGGTGAAGTGGTGACCTGCAAAGAGACATTCAATCTCTATTACATGGAGTCTGAACAAGATGTCGGGATCCAGTTCCGCCGCCCGCTGTTCATCAAGGTTCGTAGTGCTGTGGGTGAAGACTGAGTCATATCTTTCTGCTTAAACTAGTCATATCATTCAGCTTAAACTAGGTGTGTCTTGCTGGCTGGGGGAGGCCAGGAGAACCAGCATCTGGGGAGAGGCACAGATAATAAGCGTTGTCCTTAGAATAAACTTTGCCCTAGGTGCCCTCTGTGATGCTCAGAGCAGTCTTTGCCACAGGAGGCACAGGGGTTTTCAGATGAGATCAGCCCTCCATTATGCATAAGCACTTATTTAACTGGACCCCACGCAGGTAAGGATTCTGAAGGGTTATAACAGTGCTAGATGGTTACACCAATTTTTAGAAATAGTAAAGCAGAGACCAAAGGAATTTGACTTGCCTTAGGTAACAAAGCAAGATCAGACCAAGTGAAGAACAGAATCCAGTTCAGGTCTCTGTGCTCCTGACCATTAACTCTGATTGTTACGAGATACAGGGTCTTTTTTTTCTAAAACTAGAGGTGATGGCTTGCTATAATGAAATTCTCCCTTGTGTGAAAGTATTTAGCACCGCTATATTTTAACTGCTGTTTCCCCCAACATAGTGCCTTCTTGCCGTGGAAACATTTGAATTGCAGAACAGAGAACCTCAGATTTTTTGTAAAGGAACTTCTATAATCCAGTTCTGTCCTAAAAGAAGCCACAGATCTAAATTATTTGACTGCCCTTTCACCTGCAGTTTAAATGATGTGATGAAAACAAAAAATGGTAAAGGCCATCACAGGCAGAGCAGGACTCTGGTAACGGATTCCCCTCCCTCCTCAGTACTCCTCCACCTCCCCTGTAGCTGGGACCTACCTACCAGCTGAGTTTGTGCAATACCTCCACAACTCCTAAAGCTGCCTTAGGATCCTACTGCCAGATGCAGCTGCTGTGCAGATCCTTTCATCTGCCGTCCAGCTATACAGAGCAGGTGCTGTCGTGTAATGGGGAGGGGCCTGCGGTGGAGAGGATCAGTTATCAGGCTCTCTCTCTGAGAAGAAGGGCCACACCACCATCGTGCTCTCTGGGAAGAAAGGCCACCCCACCTGCAGTCCAGCTTTTCCATATCACATGATGTCATGGAGGCCTTTCCCATTTGCTTAAGCATTGAAAGCACCCCTCTCTCACTTTCATCCTTTGTTTGCTGAGGCAGTGGGAATGTAAGAGCATGGGAGCATTTTTCACCCAAGTGTCTACAGTGCTGAAATACGTTGAGCGCTGCATGAGAAGCACCTTGCAGTAGATGATCTGATCTGCATCAAGTATAGCCTAGAAACAGGTGTCTGTAATTCACTGGTCAATTTAAAAACACAACTGTGAGAACTGTTGGGATTTTACTGCATACAGTTTGCAAACAAAGAAAAATCTCAGAGAAGAGAGATTTGCTCCTTTGGGGCAGTTCCTAAAGACTGCTGAGATCAGAGACTTGGAACATAGGGTACTGTGTAAGACCAGTGAATGAGTGTAAAGGAGTTGGTGGAAAGTATGGAGGCAAGAAAGGATGCAGACCCTATTGTTAACACTTTTTCCACATGCAAAGAAAGCGTGCAGTGCCCTAGTATTAGAAGCAGTTGACCATACAGCCTCTAAAAGGCCTTAGTGTAAAAGAAGTTTGAGAGGCAGGGGTATCTCAGCTGCTGCTGCCTGCTCAGATGTTAACGCCGTTGTCTTTTTCTCTTTTGCTTAGCTCAACACTGTGGCAGCAGATCGAAGTTTCACAAGCAGAGACATTGAATCGGGTGTCATGCAGCTGAACACAGAAGTGTGCCCCATTGGGAAGCTGTCTCGCCGGGGCTTCTACTTGGCTTTCCAGAACTCTGGGGCTTGCGTAGCGATGGTGTCTGTCCGAGTATATTACAAGACTTGTCCAGAGGCAGTGCGGGGCCTGGCCCATTTCCCAGAGACGCTAGCAGGTTCAGAGGGGCTAACAGAAGTGCCCGGGGTCTGTGTGGAGTATGCAGCTGAAGAAGTGGGCTCTCCCCCCAGGATGCACTGCAGCACTGACGGAGAGTGGCTGGTACCAATGGGCCGCTGCCTTTGTGCTATGGGGTTTGAGGAAGTCGATGGGAGCTGCGTAGGTGAGTATGCAGACAGAGTATGCTGTAGGCCATGGGAGAGGTTCCAGGGAGCTAGAGATCAAACCATCTGTAAGCATAAAGTGGGATCAGGGGAGTTAGTGTGGTCTACCTCTCTTGCCTGCCCTCTGTGCCTGCCAGGTATATGTTATACCTTTCCTCCCCTCCTTAGCTTCTCTTTTTCAATTACGATTTTTCTCCTCATGTGTCAGGTGTAAGACTTGCACACACCTCTCCACTCCCTCTTGGGCTTTATCCAGGAGCCTTCAGCTCTGCATCTAGTTTCTGCGAGCTGTAACTGTGTGATTGACACTGACTCACTCAACAACTGGTTCCCAACCCTTAAATGGCAGCCTTGTTCTCTCAGGGCAGATGGGTCAGACACATGGAACAGTGTATTTGTCCCATGACTAGAAAGCTGAGAGCTGGAGGGAGACAAGTTTCTCCTCTGTGTCCCCTTCTGCTTGGACTGGGGTGGCTCTTCTGCCATGGGAAACTGTGTAAAGCACATTGCACAATACCGTCGGTGCCTGGCTCATTTCTGGGGAAGAACAATTCACAAGCATAGGAGTCACCAGGGTACCGGACCCACAGAGTGAGCCAGGGTTGTTGGAGCAAGTAGTGCAGGGTTCTCCCTTTGCCACAGAGGGGACAAGATCCAGCCTCTTAGGGCAACTTTGTGTGTTTGTTAGGGGAAAGGATACATGTGATGTTTTGGGGGTATTACTGCAGGGAGGAAGGTAGAAGACAGCACAACTCTGCGCTTGTTGTCAGAGCCATGTGGCACAAGGCATATAGAAAAAGGAATCCATGCACTGCTCTCAGGGTCAGCAGGGTGCCCTGTGTCTGTGCTTTATTCTGCCTTTGCTCCGCTACAAGGATTCGGTACCACTATGAATCCGTACTGCTTGCTGCTCATTTCACTTGGGGAGCTGGTGAAGGTTGAAGCACAAGATCCTTGCCCTTCTCCAGCAATCCCCTCTCCTTGCACAGCCCAGCCAGTTTTTCCACTTAGGTGCTACAGAGCTCTCTCCGCCCTCCTGAGAGCACTCCTCTGGGAAGGGGCAGGGAAGCTGTCTTGTCTGGACAGGCCCTGACTGCTATCACAACACAGGTTCATTCTACATTTATGCTTTTATCCCATTCCGCCCAAGTACAGCTGCAGCCGTTAAGTATCTCTTGGAGGATCAGTAGGGACTGGGGGGGTCTAGCAGGAGAGGAAAGGAAGCGGGGAGAACCTAGCACAGGTAGGGAGAGGTACTTCATGCCCAAAGCAGTGTCTTATTGGAGGATCAGAGGAGAAGGTGAATGTAGGTTGCCTGCTGGGGGATATCTTGGGGTCCTCTCCCTCTACAGAAAAGACCAGGTGTTGTGTAAAGGACTGGGAACAATCCAGGTCAGGATAAAGACTGAGGTCAGAGCTTCTGCTTTTGTCCTCAGAAGATGAAGGACTTTTGCTTCAAACATGAATAGGGAGACAGAATGGAGGAAGACCTTTGGGCAGTGTCTTCTGGTTCTGAGTTTTGCCTTAAGTAGGAACAGAAAAAAAAATGAAAACTGAACTACAACCCTTGCCTCCTAACAGGCAGGACAACTTGACCTCTGTTACAGGACAGGAGGCAACAGAAAGCCAAAGGTTGAGGTTCTGAACTAGTTTGCTTGACCCCTCAGTGAATTCCCAACTGTATAAAACTCTGCTGGGTACATAATGGCTTAGCCATCCCATGATCCAGGAAAAGCTGTGGCTGTCCCAAAGCGTTACTTCTCAGCCTCTCATAGCATTGCAGACTTTGCTGCCGATAAAGCCAGAGCTCTGTGATTAACTTCCTCAAGTATGTTATTTACCGTGAACACGAAGGCCAGCTGTGCCCCTGGCCTGTGTTCTGGTTCCTCGATGGGTTCTGCAGGGTGGCAGGTGAGCCGAGTTCCCTGTCAGCTCAGGTTTGGTGTCTGCAGGCTGCCCAGTGCTTGCTGGCAGTCTCCTGATGAGCACCTGTCGGAATAAGGAATGAAGGAAGGGAGGGCCCCAGCCACCCTCTCTGCCCACCGGTGCCTGGCGAGCAGGCCCTTGCCCAATCCTGTTTTTCCCACCTTGTCGCCTGGAGCGGGTGCCCAAGGGCCGGGGAAACCAGGTGCCGGCGGCCGGGGGGGGCTGGGCGGGTGCTGAGACTGCCGGCTGTGGACTCCCCCGCCGGGTGCGTTCCCGGGGGAGCCCAGGGCAGCCGCTCCTCTACTGCTCAGAGAACCCAAGGCGTCCAGGGTAGGGAGGCAGGCAGCGATGGGAGCCGGGATGCCCGGCCTTCCGCCCGCCGGGCACCGCCTCCTCGCTCCTTCGCGCGGCAGGCCCAGGCCGCGGCTCGCTGCCGTCTGCTGCCCCCACCCCCGGACCAGCCGGGCGCTCCGGGGGAGGCTTCACACCGCCTCCAGGGCGGAGCCGGGCACCGCGGCCCTGGCGGTCGCTGCCACCTCCCCGCTTGGCCGGGGCCCGCAGCCGCAAGGCGCCGCGCCGGTGTTATGCAGCCACCTGCCGGCCGCTACCGGCACGGAGGGTGTGTGGGAGCCGAGGCGCCGGGCGCCGCCACCGCAGCGCCTCGTGCGGTTAGGCGGCGGCCGGGGCCCGGGAGCGGCAGGGCGTGGCGGCCAGGGCTGGGGGCTCCGCCCTGAGGCGCCAGGGCCGCTCCCTCTCGGGGCCCCGGGGCTCTCCCTGGCTGCGGGGCTGTGCTGTGCGCGCCACTGGCAGGGCGCCGGTCGGGTCCGGGCCGGCCTGGGCTTGGTGCGGCCCGCCGGCCCGGGACTGGATGGCCTCGTGCCTGCTGCCCCCGCGCTGCACCCCATCCTTCCCAGCGGGCCCGGGCCCGAGGCGGCCCTGGCGTCTGGGTCGTGCAGGCAGCTGGATGCCTCCGCTCCTGCCTGCACCTCCTGCCCCTCTTTAATTTACTGGTATAGACACGGCCTCAGGGGATGTGACCCGGTACAGCCGGCTGGTGCCTGCCTGGTAACCTCCTGGGTTTGTCCCTTCGCTGGGATGTCTCCAGTGTAGTTCCCTCCTTGCATGGCCTCTCCCTACCAGGGGTACTGTCTCCCTGAAGGGCAGCTCTCCTGCTTGAAGGGCCTCAGCACCACCAGTGACTAAAGCAGGTGTGGCCTGGGGGCTGGAACAGCACTGGAGCTTAGGCCTGGAGGAACAGAGGCCTAACAGCGGCTCTCTTGGGGTCAGAGGTAAGTGTTCTCACAAAAGTCCCCAACCCCAAATTCCTAATTTACTTGCTGACTGTCTCAACCTTAATAATGAGAGGGTGTATATGTTGTCGGATATTTATGGCAGGTAGTATTGTCCAGGGAACATCAGAACCTCTGTGTTACAGAAGCCTCTGGTCCTGCACTTGCTTTGTTTTTCATGTTGCTGTCAAAGCTTTCCTGACCCAAACTGATCCAGTGTCAGGAATTCTGAAATCTTATGCTGGCGCAAAATGGCAGGAGGCCACAAAGCTTTCATCTTCACCCCAGCATGTAGAAGTGCTCTCAGTCATGAACAGCCTAGAGATCAACGTAACTTTTCTTCATCTTGCCTATTTCTGAAGGAGGTGATTTGATCTTGAATATAAATGGAATCTCTTTGGGCTGGTGACAATCAAAGCTTGAGCCTCTTAATTCTTTCAACAGCCTTTGCTGTCACTGACCACATAGTTGTATGATTGTAGCTCAGAATGACAGACTTGTTCCTGAGTGATTCTGTTATTTCCCAAGATCAGAAGGTGCTGGTTGCTCCTGCTTCTTGTGATTATTTCTCCTTTCTGTGCTCTTGAGACTTAACTGCTGCAAATCCTTTTGGCCTTTGTATTGTCATACTATCCCCAAATGGTTGTGTGATGGTATTACTATGCAACTCTATGCAACTTGTAGGCCAGTTGACATCATCCAGTGTTAATGGGACAGTCTGCCTGCCATCCCAGGGCAAGAAGGGGGACCAATAGAAATGAGATGAAGCTACTTCTGTGATGACAATCTAGAGAGAGATCTTGGTGTATAGTGAGGATAATGACTCTTTCTGAGACTGATGGTGAAGAGTCGTGTTTGGCCTTTGTTAGTGGAAATTTTTTAGGTCCCTCAGGTTTTCCTTTGTGTCACGTAATAGAAATGGCTGGATTTTTTTTTTTTTGTCTTCTGGATGAAGGATCTTTTCCTATGCTATGCTCTACCATGGTAAGCCATTTGTGTCAGGCTCCTGAGCAGATGGCTTTGGGGTGTTCTCCGTTGGAATCTCTGAGGGATTACACAGGACATTGTTGCTTTTATAGTGCAATGTGAAAAGGGTCATTCCCTCAATGCTGAAGTTAGATGCAAGGTGGTAGCTGTGGCAGAAAATTAGTGTATGCATTCCTCAACTATCTGATTAGTGATAGGTTGGTTGTTTCTTTAGTTTAAGAACATTTGATAGATTTATTTAGCATAGGCCAGTAAACCATTAAATTCACAGGTTACTTCAACCTCCCTCCCTCATTATTTCCTTGCTACACACCTACAGAGGTGAAGCATTGACCTTGAGATAACTGGTAGACAGACCAGTGCTCCTGTAGATCAAGCTAGTAGTAATGCATCAAAACCAGAGTGTCAGATGTTATACTTAGAGAAAGATGTGGCTGCTTATTTTTGTGGAACTGGAAATAGAAAGCACGTGGCACCTATTCTCTTGCAGTCTGTGTTGGCTCCATAGCCAGTTACACTCAATGCTTGTAGGTGAACTGATAGTTATCTAGATATTCCCCAGGGCCCTGCTAGGTGATGCTCTGGTACAACACTTGAAATCAGAAAAGGTGCTTCTGCTAAAAAGCCCACTGGCTATCCCATATAAAGTCAGCAAGCAGAGAACTCTGAGGACTACAAGGACTTGGAGCCAGTGTTTACAGCTCTTATTTATGGTGTGGAAAGCTTGAAGGGCAAGGTGGGGACCACTCTGGTTTTATGTTGAAAGAAGTCTCTGAGATTGACCAGCTTCTGCTTTCATACAGCATCTGTGAAGAATGAGATCCCCTTCTTCAGTCTACAAGTTCTATCATAACATTGATTCTACCTTGAGTTTGCATCTCTTCTCTATCTGCTCTGAGAAGATGATTGGTCTAAGTGACCTCCAGGGGTCCCTTCCAACCTAAATATTTCAGTAAGCTAAGAAAATGGAAGAAAAGCAAGCAGATAAAGAAGTGTTCAAGAAGCTGAACAAAACTGGCAGGTGGTTTCTTGTTGATCTTGGTTTACTGTTGATCTTATGTTGACTTGTTTGTCTCTTCACAGCCTGCCAGCGAGGATTCTACCGTCACTCCCTGGAGACTAAACACTGCCTGAAGTGCCCCCCCAACAGCTTGTCCAACGAGTCAGGGGCTACATCTTGTTCTTGCAATGCAGGCTTCTACCGAGCACCTTCGGAGGGCCAGAACATTGCTTGCACCCGTGAGTTGTGGATAAAAAGAAAGAACAGTATACAGACTGGGGGATGAACTTATTGAGAGCAGCCCTACAAAGAAGAATTTAAGGATACAGGTGGATGAAAAATTAGACGTGAGCTGGCCATGTACGCTTGCAGTCCAGACAGCCAGTTGTATCCTTGGCTGCATAAAAAGAAGTGTGGCCAGCAGGTCAAAGGAGGTGATTCTCTCCCTCTGCTCTGCTATAATGAGACCCCACCTGGAGTACTGCATCCAGCTCTGGGGTCCCCAGTACAAGAGAGACATGGACCTGTTAAAGTGAGTCCAGAAGAGGGCCACAAAATGATCAGAGGGCTAGAACACCTCTCCTAATGAAGAAAGGCTGAGAAAGTTGGGGTTGTTCAGCCTGGAGAAGAGGCGGCTTTGGGAAGATCTTATTGCAGCCTTTCAATACTTAAAGGGGTTATATAAGAAAGATTGAGAAAGACTTTTTACCAGGGCCTGTAGTGACAGGACAAGGGGCAATGGTTTTAAACTGAGAATAGATTTAGATGAGACATACGGAAGAATTTTTTATGATGAGGGTGGTGAGACACTGCAGCAGGTTGCCCAGAGAAGTTGTGGCTACCCCATCACTGGAAATGTTCAAGGTCAGGTTGGATGGGGCTTTGAGCAACCTGATCTAGTGAAAGATGTTCCTGCCTGTGGCAGTGTGGTTGAACTAGGTGATCTTTAAAGGTTGCTTCAAACCCAAATAATTCTGTGATTCTATGACCAAGGAGGTGGGGGGAAACATAATGTTGGGGAATGGGGATGACAGATCAGAGAGGAAGCGGCTGTGGGGACAGAAGGCTCCATTCGAAATGCATCAGCAGATGGGAAGCTGCCACAGTACTTTGGGTGTTAACAGCTGGTTCTAATACTTTATTTCATGCTTCTTGTAGGCCCCCCCTCAGCTCCCCGCAATGTCAGCTTCTCCCTTATTGGCACGCAGCTAAGTCTGTGGTGGCAGCCACCTAGTGACCACGGTGGGCGAAAGGACCTGACTTACACGGTCTTCTGTCAGCGCTGCCATTTCCTGTCGTGTGAGCCATGTGAGGCTGGTGTGGTATTCTCCCCCAGTGCTTCTGGTCTCGCTAAACCTGCTGTGGATGTGGACGGCCTAGAAGCTTACACCAACTACACATTTGCTGTGGAAGCCCATAATGGTGTCTCGGGAATGGGACCTGCTCCACAGAGAACTGCTCCAGCTGTCTGGGTCTCAGTTGGACATGCAGGTTAGCAGAAGCAGAGAGAAGTTCTTCCTGCTCATCAGGAAAAGGAAGAGGAATCTCTGTGAATGTTTAAGTTTTTTCCATCTTCTTCTGTCTGCCACATGTGTTGGTATGGTATGATACGGACTCTAAGGTACCTCTGCCTCTGGCATGTAAAGTCCATCAGTCATATTCCTTGCAAGTCAAAGCAGCAGTCATCATTACGCACCAAGAGCTATGAATCCACCAAGGACTTAACACATGTGAGGGAGGATAAAGCCCTCCTTATCATACACTAGTGTAGTCCAGCCTGAGTATTGTTACCTGTATGACAGGAAGAACAGGGACTGTGGCATAAAATATTTTCCATGACTCGGATATTGCAAAAAATCTGACCAAACACAACAGAAACCCTGCTGTAACTGAAAAAAAAAAAAAAACAACTTTGAAAACATAGAGAAATGAGGATGTTGAAAATATGCAAGTTCTTGACACGTTTCTGTAGTTTAGCTTCAAGCTGGCTAGTTTGTCTGTCCTGTGAATATTTCGCAGAGTGCCGTGAAAAGTGATAGACAAGTGACTTTGCAGTGCTCAACAGGCCTTGGTGCTTTCCCCAAATTCTGATCTAGTGACAAAATATGACTTTTCTTCCTGATGGTATGTGGGGGCAGCACAACTCGGAGCTAGAAAAGCAGAGCAACCTTTGGGTCACCTCATCACTTCCTGGTGATGTTGGACAAGGAGACAACCAGGCTTGACTCTTCAGTCCTTGCAGACTTTTGAGAATTACCTTTTTATCCATGAACAGCATGCATTTGCAGTCAGCTGAGAGATTTTGAGCATTAAATTTCACTGTACCCTTATGAAATGGGGCTGCATTCATAAATCACATAGGATAGTTGTATTACTGCTGTTGTAGGAGCATAAAATCCTAACGTTTTTATTTCAGATCGAATCAGTGCAGTGTTGCAACACTGATTTTGTTTTGAGGGCCAAACAAAGTTATGCTTCCACTGTTAGGGTAGAAGCATACTATTCATGGAAAGCAATTAATTACAGCCAGAGACCTCATTTCCCTTTCACCACAGAAGAGAAAGACAAAGGAGTGACAGTGGCAATGAGAGTCAGTTCCAGTTGGTATGACCAGAGAAGGAAAGAGAGATTCTGGTGGAGAGATTGCCTGGTCTGCATTATGTTTGTATTTCTTCCTGATATTCTCTGTTCTCTCCCCTGCAGCTCCGGTGACAGTATCCCAGTTTATCCTGACACAAAGAGATGACAGTAGTCTTTCTGTTTCTTGGCTTGCCCCACGGCAGCGCAGCCGGACCTCTGTGGAGTATGAGGTCATGTTCTTTGAGAAGGTGAGGCCTGCCTTATTTGTTCTTTCACCCTTCATCCAAAGGGGTGGAAGTGTCCTCTTTATTCAGTGTGCATTTATTACTTGACCCTGTTTGATTTCTGCAGGGAGAGGAGGCACGTTACACCGTGAAGCATCTTCTTGAGCCAAATGTCACTCTGACAGACCTGCAGCCAGACACAGCCTACTTGCTTCGTGTGAGATCCATCACACCCCTTGGGCCTGGGCCCTACTCCCCAGAGCAGGAATTCCGCACCCTTCCACCAGGTAAAGGACAACCACTGGTATCTCATTTGGGAGAAACTCACTTCTCCATCAAATCGTATATTCACATGATACACGGTTCTCTTGTGTTCTGCTAGCTCTAAGGCAGAGATACCACACTCCTGAGTTCCTTGTCACCAATGGGGCCAAGCCTGTTGCTTTGTAAAAATGTAGAACAATGAGATGTTTATCTTGTTTCCTTGCTTTCATATAAAATCCACTTGTACTTTCCTGTTCAGAACTGATCAGTTTCAGGTTTGCGTGTGGTACTGGCAAATTACTTACCAGCTCTTCATCTGGTTCTCCTGAAAGACATTTTGAGTCTGGCTAATGTTTCTAAGTTTGAATGATAGCAAAATGATTACCATATGCCTCCTTTTGTGTGAAAGTTACTAGTGAAAAAGAGAAGTCGCAAGGACCTCACCACTATTTTTTGCAGCTTTATCATTTCCATTGTATGTAGTCCAGCCCCTGAATGTAACTCTGCCCAAAAAGATGCTATGTGCCTCTGAAACAAGTTCTCCACCAAAGCACAAAGTGTAGAAGGCCAAGCTATTGAGGCTACAAGGAAGACCTTTCTCCTATGTCAAAGAACATCTCATAAAGGCCTCACATCCAACCTCCTGTTTCCCTGGGTTACCCAGAGGCTTCCCCTTTATCAAAATTTTCTATAATGGAGTTTGCTTTCTTTTTATTCCACACATTCACAGATCCTCTTATTGATCTTATGAATAATTGTAGAAATATATCCGTTGAAATGATGCCTTTGAAAGTCTAGTTTTATTGTAATGACATAAGGACATGGAAGAAAGCAAAGGCATACCTTAATGTAACTAAATAGTTAACTGTATAAAAGCTGATAAAGAGTTGTGATACCATGATTGGAATATAATTTAAACTTCGGGCTTTTTTTGGCACCAGGAGCTTTTGGTAAAATTTTCATGAAGTCGCAATGCCAAATGATGACATAAATGATCTTCAACCAATAGAATAATATACCACAAAGGTTCTGTGGAAAATATGTAAGTTAACATGTACCTCAGATGGCTTTGATTATAAAAGGACATGTTAGAAAATACTTTCATCAAGATTATGCTTTTTTTAAAATAAAAGTTGATCACCTTATCATGCCAAGACAAAGGCATTTTGAATATGAAAGGGATTAAAAAGAAGTGCCGGCAAGGTTTCATTTGGTGGGAGTTCTTCTGTGATAATACTAGAAACGTTGTTTAGCTGTAATGGTCTAGGGATATTAGTGGAACAAGGTTTGCAGGGAGAGGCAATTTTTTAAACATACGAATTTGAGAATTTAGATCCCTTAATTTCCTGCAAAAGTGCTATGTACCTAAAAGCTTGTCCATTTTATTAATAAAAGATATTTCACCTTCCAAATCTTGACTTCTTGATTTTAACAAAAAAGAACATTAGCTCTGCCTCTTGATTTCTGCTTAACTAAGCTGTTGATTTTTAATAATTTTAGTGGGATGAGTCAGCATCAAATTGAGCAAGAGTAACAAGTGTTAATTAGGCTTTGTGGATGCTGACCATTGGACTGGATGTTAGGAAGCACTTCCAGACACAGTTGTCTGTGTCACACAAGCTGTTTCTTGCTTTAAAATCTGCTCATTTATTGAAACAATTTCTTTAGGAATTTTCTAGCTTTTGGATGTTTTCCTGAGTCTCTTTAGGGAAAATATTAAAAAATGTAGATTCTCATTAGATATGGATATGAATGCTTTTCAGTAATGTATTTTTAATTTCTTTAAATATTTTTTTAAGCTATGGGAAATAAGGTTTAAAAATACGTAGTTCACCAACAGATGTCATTTAGCATTTCCTTGATGCGTTCAAGTATACTGTATGGAAATGCGTGGCTTTAGCTTGAGAATCTAAGTGGAAGAAGACAACCTGTGTTATGTGATACGCCATCTGAATGCTGTCCAATCACAAAATTGAACCACCTGAAGCTTAGTTTTGAGAAAGCAGGAATATGATGTTAGACTGCAAGTTCATAAGTCAGTACCTGTTTGTTTCAAAAGTCCTAAGCAGACAATGGCTTCTGTCAAGGTAATTAGGCAAAGGACAAATCCCAAATATTGACGGAAGGGGAGGGGGAAATTAATTTAAAAAACAAGAAGAGAGTCTAGTTAGACTGCTGGGGAAAATCATGTCTTGGCTGTGCCATAGTCTAAATCAGCTACTGAGCAGGAAGAAGGGTCTGATCTGAAAGAGCAGTTGGAGAGGAGTGGGAGGGAAAGAACAGCTGTTCTTCATTTCTGAAAGTGTCATGGAATTTATGTGGGAAATGAAGCATAGGGATAAATTACTCAACTAGAAGACCAAGACTGAAGATAAGAGTCAACCATATATCCACCAGAAAGTGCTCTGTGTACATGAGTAACTGTGTGATAGGACTCAAATCTGGTGGCTATGCTGCCTGGAAGACAAATGGTTTTAGCTTACCTAATGCCATCGGCTGGTAGAAGCTGGTTGCTACATTCCAGACAAATAGTTCTTGGTCTTTTAAATGATACGGCCTTTCTCTTTGTTTCTGCAGACACAGGAGCTCTGTCTGGTGGAGTCATAGTCTCTATTATCTTTGGAGTTCTACTATTTATTGGGCTGCTTCTGGGACTTCTCATCTTTCGGCGAAAGTAAGTGTTGATTTTTGGTATTGAAAAAGGTACAGCTGTAGGAATAACTGAACTATGGGAACTTGAGAAGGGGAGGGAGGCCCTGATTGCTCACAGGATATTGGATAGGTAGAGGTTAGTTAGAGAAGAAAGAGTAAGACCAGTGTGCTGCAGCAAGAGGGAATGAGTCTCGGTAAGTAATTTCAGTTAGCAGGATTGGAGGGCAATTTGGAGGATGTCTGTAAAATAATGCTTGATGCTGAGACCAGAGAAAATGTGGTGATTTCTCAGTTTTTTTATAATCCAGCACTATCATACTGTTACCATGACAGACGAATACAAATATTGTTATGGTACAATAATTTCTATAGCTGCTGATCAGTTAAGTGGGCAATACATGTATCCAGTCTTTTAAAACCATTTTGCATATACCATTAGTTTAGTGATCCTCTACCCAGATACAAAATTCTCCTTCCTTTCTAAATGTCTATAAGGCTGCTATTGTTCAGTTTTAAGAAGATCAGGTATTGCACTGAAAGTGTACAGAAAACAGAAAATACATAGAAATTCATCTGTAATTTAGCAAGCAGAAGGATGAACAAAACTACCTGCATGGAAACAAGGGTCCATTTCTAAATGTAAACAAAGCATCACATTTTCTTGCTAGCTGTACTCTACCATACAGGTGCAGTGTCTGGTTCCACTTTGTTCTGTGCTACCCTGAACTCCATCCCTGACCAACTAGGGTAGACACCCTGGAAGTCTTGCTTTTCCCTTTGCTTTCCGCAGCCCATTTTATTTTCATGACTGCTTCTTATGTCCCAGGCAGGCTCGTCGGAGACAAGCACGGCCAGATTACAATACTTCAGGCTTTGATCGAGGTGAGCTTCAAATGAGTAGAACCAGGGAGAAGCCTGGAATGGGTTGGAAGGAATGAAAAGAAACAGTAGTTTCAAACCGGACATTGGCATAGATTTTCTGATGTAATTTGCCTCTTCTCATAACGGCTGTAGTCTTCAATGTATGTTTGGTAGATTTGTTTACTGCCATTGTCAGAATCCCGTGAATTCACCTCTGCTTCTGTAGCTTTGCCCTACAAAGCTTGCCAAAGAGTTGACAGGTTAATTTGCTCTTTTGTTTCCCTTTACCATAGAGAAGGTCTGGTTGAAGCCCTATGTAGACCTGCAACCATATGATGACCCCAGCAGAGGGGTGCTGGAATTCACTAAGGAACTGGACATCTCTTGTGTCATTATGGAGAATGTGATTGGAGAGGGTCAGTTCCTCTCCCCATCTTTCAGTTCCCCTACACTGTTATTTTGCTGCCTATTCTTGAGTTCATCTGTGACCTTTTGCCTCTGGTTGTCCTCAGGGGAGTTTGGGGAGGTCTATCGTGGGTCCCTGCGGCTGCCAGGGAAAGAACGTATCGTGGTTGCCATCAAGACCCTGAAGTCGACATATTCAGACTCACAGTGGTGGAACTTTTTGCGTGAAGCAACAATTATGGGACAATTCAATCACCCGAACATTGTACGTCTGGAAGGAGTTGTCACCAAAAGTAAGAGTGTGTGGGAGAGAGTCCTGGAATGAGAACAGAAACTGGCACATTTCTTGGGTGTTTCTTAGAAAGGATGCTGTCAGAGAGGTTGTGCTAGGAGAAGAGAGTAATTGTTATGTTACCCTATGGCAGAGAATGAGGAAGGGAAGAGAGGTATGGATTTCCAACAGAGTCATGAGGCAGTGTTAGGAGAGGTCTTCTTGGGTTGGTGAGTGGATGACAAATTGGGATGGTGTAAGGGATGCTGTAAGGTTATATGTGTGACACAAGAAGGAATACAAAATCATTGGGGGAGGTCTAAGGAGAAGGATCAGCCAGCTGTGCCAGTGGAGTAGGAATGTTGGCTGTGGTTCAATATGGTTCTCTACATTGGGGCAATGTGGAGAGCATTGAAAGACAAAAGTAGGAGAATTGCAAAAAGGCTGACACCTTCTTGTCTTCCTCAAGGGAGGCCAATGATGATCATCACTGAGTATATGGAGAATGGAGCGCTGGATACCTTCCTCCGGGTGAGAGACTCCAATCTGTAATAGGCTTGTGTACTGTTGGAACTTGCACTTGACCTGGATTTAGAGAAGACTAGAAATAAGATCCAGACATCCACTTACATTCTGCTCACTAACATTTCCAGTCTCAGCAGCTGAAGCTTGATGCCATCCAGTTTGCTCAGTGTCCAGAGTGCTGTCTTTGGCAGTTGAAGGGCTGGTGCCCAATGATGACTCTGGAGATCACCACCAGTCTCTTAACGAGAACCTGTTGGGTCCTTTGGGCTGCAGCATTGCCTTTTTGCTTGTTCACCAATGCCCACTTCTGCAAGTTGATAAGACCAGTAACTAGAAACCAAGCAGACTGATGTCAGTTGACCAGGATCTTCTCTCACTTCTTCCATGCAGGAGAATGAGGAAAAATTTAGCCCTGTGCAGCTTGTGAGCATGCTGCAGGGAATAGCCTCTGGCATGACCTACCTTTCAGAACACAACTATGTGCACCGGGATCTGGCTGCTCGCAACATCCTGGTAACACGCAGTCTTCAGTGCAAGGTGTCTGACTTTGGTCTCTCCCGAATATTAGAGAACGATGCAGAGGGAACCTATGAAACCAAGGTAATGCAGAAACAATCTCTCAGTCCTGTAAAGGAACTGTAGTCTCAGGGGGATTGGGATTCTGCCAGATAAGAATGGCAGAATTTCTTCACAGTAGGAAACACCAAGCTGGGGGAAGATACGAATGGAAAATCTCTGAGGAAAACTCATAGTAAAACTGCAAGTCCCAGTTTGGATAATTCAGAAGGTGGTACTTTTCTGTCTGGAGTCCATGTTGATTTTATTGCCCAAGAGATTGAGAGGGATGGTGGTTTTAAAATGACAAGTGAAATAAGAGGTCTGATCTTTTGGGCTTGATCAACTAAATCTAGCTTTGAAGATAGCCCTGCTATGATCAGGGGTTTGGACTAGAGACATCTAAAGGTCCGTTTCAGTGAACATTCCAGTGATTCTAATGTCCGGTGCCATTTGAAGTAGGGCTGTGACTGGTGTCAGGCTCTTACTTCCACAGCAATGGTTTTGCATAGCATTCAGCTGAACAGAAGGCTTAAACTCATTCACTTTCCAAGAATGTTTCTGTGCTTTTGAGAAATTTCCCCAGGGGTGGTTCAAGTGGGCCCAGTCTTTGAGCCACTTTGTAAGCTCCTTGCATGAAAGCACTGGAGAAATACAACTCAATGATACATGCTGGATACACTATGTCTCTGCTCTTTCACAGGGTGGTAAGATTCCCATCCGATGGACAGCCCCAGAGGCAATTGCTCATCGGATTTTCACCTCAGCCAGTGATGTCTGGAGCTTTGGAATTGTCATGTGGGAGGTGCTGTCATTTGGTGACAAGCCGTATGGGGACATGTCCAATCAAGAGGTAACAGACACTGAGCTCAAGTTCTGATTTAAAAAAATAAACATGGCAGGTAGGCCCAACTTTTGTAGATCTCCCTCAGCCTGCAGTCTTGACATTCTTTTGAACACATAACTACTATGTCTCCCTCCCTGCTAAAAATCAATGCAACCAAGTCAAGGGCAATAAGTGTTTGGGCCTCTGAACCATGCTCAGGTGTCAACAGCAATGAGCCAAACTGGTTAAATCAGCCATGGCCTTTGTGTATGGAGATGTTCTCTGTTGGTTTCTGTCTCCTTCCTCTGGCTCTAGAGCATTATGTCTGGTCTCGTTCTAGGTTCAGCACATCTGTGAGGTTAGCACATGCTATTGAAGTTTTTCCTTGGAGTCTGGTTCCCCTTTTCTCACCGGGCCTGTGCCAGGATCATTTGGTCCTCACTTCTCATGAACATATGCCCTGAATTGCAAATGGGAGCTAAGCTAGTAAAGGATTGAAAGTACATGTGTATGCCTCTTCACTTTTTGACATCCCTTAGGTGTCCCGATCCTTTCCTGTGCTACCCAAACCCTACTTCATACACATGTAATCTGCTTCAACCCTTCCTTGACTGCACACTGTACAAAATGGTGAACTGCCTGCTCCGAGCCTGACAGAGGCCTCTGGCTCCTCTTTCGCACTTCTGCTCTTGGCCAGATTTCTGTGTGTCCTCTGTGCAGGTGATGAAAAGCTTAGAGGATGGGTACCAGCTTCCCCCACCTGTGGACTGCCCATCTATTCTCTACGAGCTCATGAAGAGCTGCTGGTCACATGATCGGATGAGGAGGCCTCATTTTCAGGAAATCCGGGCACAGCTGCAACATTTCATCTCAAGTCCCCAGCTCCTCCAGCCTGTTGCAGACTTTGATCCCAGGTAAGCAGGCTACCACTGGAGGAGGAGAGGTTAACTGGGAGATTTTCACTTCCCTGTCTCCAGCAGGAGGAGAGGTAGTGCTAGCAATGCAGGCTGGCAAGAGGCACCTTGAATGCTCTGTGTGCAGAAGATAGTAGTCATCTCTCTCTCATGGTGACAGAGGGCATAGCCATTGGCCTGGGCAGTCCTACCTCACTGTGCACAGAGCAGATAAGTTGGCCTAGCCCTAGCAGAGGGTGCTTGCCCTTTAACTACTATCTCATAGCACTGGCCATTTAAAGTAGTTGCCTGGCTAATGAGGGTTTTATCTCTCTTTAGGGTAACACTCCGGCTCCCTAGCTGCAGTGGATCTGATGGGATCCCCTATCGATCCATCCCTGAGTGGCTGGAATCCATTCGCATGAAGCGCTACATCTCCAACTTTCGCACTGCTGGCCTGGACACCATGGAGTCCATTCTGGAGCTCACTGCTGAGTAAGAGCAGACTAAGGTCCCACAGTGCACCCCAGGCTACGCTACACATAGCTGTGTCTGTCCCTGTGCTATCTGAACAGGCACACTTGGAAGGCTTCTCTCCATCTTTCTCTATATAGTTAAATGGAAGTGGACTGGGTTCTTGCCCTAAAAGGGAAGAATCATCCCAGAAGAATTAGGATCAGCCCAGACTGTGAGACTAATTCCCTAACTGTCCATGCTTAAGGCTCTTCGGGGGTCTGAGCTGCTCTGAACTCACATCAGACACAAACAGCATGGGGAAGCAATAGATGGCAGACAGTTCTCTAACCTGAACCATTTCCCCACCCTTGTAGGACTCCATAAGATAATTTACTTGCCTTGAACTCCAGATGGGCTAGTGATATTCTCCCTTACCCCCCTATCCTCATCAATCAGGCACTGTTCTGTCAAAGTCCTTCTGGGCTCCTTAGAAGGACTCAGGTCAGATGCTTTACCAACATAGCCATGTTCTGTTGTGGGGTTGGGGATGTATAGCCAGCTCCAGCCAGGGCAGTTACATAAAACAAATGAGCAGGCACAGTGCAGGGATGGGCCTGCTAAAGGGTTGAGACACGGCCCATATCACAAGCTGACATGGACACGGTCCTGATTTAATGAGAGCACAGGCCTAGTCATGAGGTGGGAGAAGCCAGTTGACTGGGTGGGCAGAGGTAGCCAGGGAAGGGCAGGAACATCTAGAAATTTCTTCCCTTGAGAGAAAAGGTAGGCATAGTAGGAGGCACTGAGGGAAAGGAAGCTTTCCGAACTGATGCTTGGTAACTGTTTCTGCCCTTACCCACATCCCAGTCCCCAAGGAACAGGAACAACAATTCATTTTTTCCTTTCTTTTCCCATTTCCTTCAGGGACTTGAAACAGATGGGAGTGTCACTTCCAGGCCACCAGAAGAGGATCCTGTGTAGCATCCAAGGCTTTAAGGAGTGATCAGTCATTGCTTTCTTAAGCTTGCAAAAAATGCCCATTCTTACCAGATACCACTTGGAATCATTCCTATGGCAATTGCTTCCAAATGAGTGACTGGGACAAGCAAAGCCAAACAACCGGAACTGAAAAGGCTCATGAGGCAACACCACCTGCTCTCATTTCTGTTCCCCCTTACTTTAGCTCTACAGCAGCCATCGGTATGTTTCAGAGCACTGGTCTTAGAAACTGCTCTCAGCCCTGTCTTCTGTAGTCCATTCTGTGCAGCACTAAGTAATCCCTGTAATCCCTGGAGTAATCCCTGGAGTGTCAGACCCTCAGTATATCACATTGAAACATAATGATACATACAAAGGAGGTTGGAGGTGGTGGATAATGTTTTAAGGCTGGAAATGAGGGTTCAGATAGACTGGGACATTCAGGGAACATGCACAGGGACCCAGACACCTAGAGACTGGCCCCATTCACTCCCTGGCATACATCCTCTCTCAGTTCAGCAGCCTTTTGTCTTCCTTATTTTACAACAGGAACAAACCATTCAGTCTTTCACAAGGCTGCTGGTAAGGGACATTTTTTTTTTAATTCAGCTATTCTTGCCTTAAACACCAACTCATGGTGTACTTCATTCTTTGGAGAAGAAGTTGGGAATAGCAGCACACCCTGCTGTAACTTGTGTGATCATATAACCTCAGCATGTTGATGGTTTGCACATGCACATCCCCACTTCAGTGGGGAGATTTACATCTCTCCAACCTGCTTAATATCTTTATTTGTGCTGTGGACAGAAAACCCTTTAGATACCCTATCCAGCCAAACAAAACTATTCTCTCTTTTAAACGGGGCAGAGAAAAATGGGTATTTGTAACAGAAAAATGCGTAGGTAGTCTGTCTTATTCCTTCTCTGTGGAGGAAATGTTATTATTTATCAGAGCTCAAGACAGTTACAGACTGTAAATAATATTTTGTAAATAAACCTGTGGCAGAGCAGGCTGTGTTGGAGTTATTTGGCTTATTTCAAATATGATCAGGACCTTTACTTTAGCATGTATATTATAAGTTCCAGCAGGGTCCTTACATCCATGTTTAGTTGTTTCAGCCAATGGTCTTTCCCATAAACTGCAGATTTAATGTGGAAATGCCATTGCATTAGGATTAAAGGATAGATAGGCAGCTGGACACTTCAGACTTTTTTCTGTAAGCCCAGTTACAGCTGTATCCATCCATTAGCAAAGTCTGTCTTTTTACAGCTCCTGTGTTTACCCCTAAACTGTAAGAAGTATTAGAAGGTACTGCTGTAGTTTGATGAAATGCATGTGAGTACTACTTCCTTCTGCTGCAGAATAGACTGTCCAGGGGGAAAAAAAGTATCTCACTCTGATGTTCCTAAGTCTTTCTCATGCCTGGGAAGAGTAATCACCTCAAGATGTATTTTTCAGTGCTTGAGCTAAGTCTAGGTTGGTGAAGAAGGTAAGTGCTAGTCACTCAGCAAAATCAGTTACTTGCTGTAGATGATAGCTATCAGTGTTTCCATAATTGTATAATGCTCCAAATTCTCAAGACTATATATTAACACTCCTGCTCCTGGGAAGGTCTTGCTTAACCATAAATGACACAGGATAAGAAGCAGAGATCTAGAGACCTGCAATTTAAAGCAAGATGGCTGGTCTCTATTCAACATGAGAAGCAGCAGAGTATACACAAGGAACCACAGCATACATGTGCCTCAACTACGGCAACCGTAGTAAGGGATACAGCTGACAAGATAAGCTCGTACTGTGAGTCTTGTTAGTATATCAGTAAGTTCAGTCTTAGTAATAGGTGTCTTTAACATGAAATATAGATAATAAAGTTGCTACGTGGGCGGTATCTAGAGTAGATTATGAGCTTGTGTCATGCATATATAAACTTCAGGCCATCCTTGCAGATGATAGAAAACTGGGAGTTGTTGATATGTCAGACAGTTGTACTGCCATTCAGAGGGACCTTAACAGATGGGAGAAACGGGAAGAGAGGAGACTCCTGAAGTTGAACAAAGGGAAACACAGAGTCCTGTGTTTGGGGAGGAATAGCCCTAATACATGCTGGGTGCTGACTGGCTGGAAAGCAGCTTTGCAGGAAAGGACTTGCAGGTCATAGTGAACAGAAAGTTGCACTTGAGCCAGTAACATGCCCTTGTAGCAAAGGAGGCCAGCAGTATCTGGGCTACATTAGCATATGCATCACCAGTAGCTGGAGGGAGGCAATTCTTCCCCTTTATTCAGCATTGGTCAGACGGCTGGAGCATCGTGTCCAATTCTGGGCTCCCCAGAACAAAGAAGGGCACATGCTTACTGGGGCAAGTCCAGTGAAAGGTTACTATGATTTTGAAAGGATTAGGGCATCTGACATATGAGGAAGGGCTGAGAGCTGGGACTGTTCAGCCTCAAGAGAAGGTTTGCGTGGTTCTTATCTTTGTGTACGAATACCTGATGGGAGGGAATGAAGAGGGAGCCAGACTCAGTGGTATGCAGTGAAAGGAGAAGCAGCAGTAGGAACACATCAAAATACAATAAATTCCATTTGAAGGTAAGAAAAAACTTACAGTGAGAGTTGTTAAATGCTAGAACAGGTTACCTAGGGAGCTTGTGGAGTTCTCATCCTTGGAGGTATTAAAAAACAGGGTATCTTTCAGAGCAACCTGCTGTGATTGACCCTTCTCTGAGCAGGTAGGTCCCTTCCAACTTCAACTGTGAGGAGCTGCTGAATGCGCTGGCCTGACAGAGAAGAGGCTGTTCAGTTCCATGTCCTCTGGTACAGCCAGTAGCAAGACTGAGCACGTATTCCCAATAGACACAGACATAAAATATAGATATATATATTATGTGCATGTATATATATGCGAACACACTGTATGTGACTAGCCTGAGGCAGAAAACACAGCAGTCATGCAAGCACAGCACAAACAGCCTGATCCTATTCCCTTCTCTGGCTGATCAGGATGAACCTGTTAGCAGGAAATATATACATATACACTGTGGATCCCTCTGGGGTCTAAGACCAGCTATCCAGCAGCTGGGTTAACGATCTGGAGCCTAAGCTGGTCTCCTTGGTTGCTGGCAGCAGGACATGAGTCCTCGAGGCCTGTGGCCCCATTCCAGTGGTAGGCACTCAAAACACCTTGTGTGCATGCGCGCACACAAGCCCTCCAGTAATTAGCTTTAGACCTTGGCTCAACCCAGCAGCTGGCCCCAGGATTCCCTGCTCTCCCAGTCACCTCACAGGCAGATGTAAACTGTTCTCTGGGAGCTGGTCCAGGCTCACCAGTAGCTGACTTCCAGACCCAAGAGTAGCTGGTAGCTTGGACCTCCTGGGAGCTGACTCTCAGGCTGGTCTCTTCAGCATCCTGCCAGACTCACAGCAATGCCAACTCATGGCTCTCGGGTCTCTTGCCCTACTCACTCACCAGCTACTCTAACTTGATTTTTGCTAGTGATTATGCATGGACATACACAACCACACAATATGCCTGCACTCAGTTACTTCCAGTTGCTGGCATTTAAACCTCCACATGCACTGAACAGAGTCCCTCCACACAAGAAAACTTTAAAAAAAAAAAGAGAGAAAAGTTTAGTAAGATGACAACACACAGGGCACAGCCAGACAAGTGCACTGTGTATAGGCAGCCAGCCCCTTCTGCGCCCCTTTGCCCCCAGTTTTCCCATGCTGCTTGCTCTCCTTAATCACTCCCTTTTCCTGCCTTTGATCCTGCCCCTACACATCCTGTAACGTGTTGCACAGTCCCCAAGTGCTCTTCCCCTGCACCCCATGCCCCTCAGAGGGACTAACCTCTTAATCTGCAAGGTGATCCAGAGGGCCCTTCCCATTGACTCTGTTGGGGAAGTTTCATACCCAGACACCAGGACTATAGTCCTCTGATAGCTCTGGGAGGAGCTAGGTTAGAGTGCTTCTCTCCCCCATCATTGTCTCTCTTCTCTGTGCTCCTTGATGTTTGGAGGCATAAGCTTTTAATCACATAATCTAGAAACCAGCACTCAAAACAATGCCTACAAACCAGCAAGAACTCAGATAAGAGAAAGAAAGCAAATGTGCAATTTGTTTATTCTTTGCTCATCCTATATGAAACCTCAAAGCATCTACTGGATCAATTTGCAAGGAGTCATTAAAGAGGAGTCAAAACTGGCAAGAAAACAAGAGTAGGTTTCATGTCTTCTTTGAAATGTAGAAGCATTGATGCCTACCACATAGAGCAGTTTCACCTGCAGTGATAGTACCATGCTTAAAACCATAAACATCAAGTACAAGCACTTTCAGAGTAGCAATAGTTACGGCAAAGCAAGCGAACTGATAACTTTATTCCAGTCTGATGCAAGTAGATTGTCCCAGTGACACCATCAAGCAGACTACAGTCTTGCTGTACTGAAATGCGGTCTTCCGCTACTCTTCAGGCACAGAAAAGTAGGAATCTAAACAGTTTGAAAAGGACACCAAGAGGTGGAAAGGCCATTTTCAGACTCATCATCTCTGGAGGCAAGGTGGAATAGCAACTATACATACATTCTCTACTGCTTAAGACAGCAATTCTCATGAGCAGTTGAACAAATACAGCAGACACGTTAATGGAAAAACCCATATTTTATTGAATGCAAACAGTGGTTGGACAGTGTAGTTATTCAAAAGGTTTGTTCAGTTTGAGAGTTTCTAGTCCAGCAAGTGGGGCTCAGTGCAGTAACACTTAGAGCCAGACAGTACATTGCAATTACACTGCAGCTTTCGCTGACAGCAGTGAAAGACTGCCTACTGGAAGAGGGAGACATTACTCAGTCTGCTGAATCCTCATCCATGCTCTGAGACGCCTCCTCACCATGTGCTGCCCGTCCTTATGACAGTCTTTATTTGTAAACAGGAATTCTTTGGACTGCTTTGCTACTCTGGTGCCCAGCCTGGCTGTCCAGAAACCACACTGGGAAACAATTAATTTGGGGGGAGGAAAAAGATTTTTTAAAAATTTTTTTCAAACTCAGGAACACAGCAGGATTCCAAACATTGCCAGTTTAATCTGGCTTAGGAAAAAAAAAGCAACAAGACAGTTAGCCATTAAAATTCATTAGAAACAGAAAACCTAGAGTAGGTTTGCTTTTTCCAGCAACGATAACAGAGATTCCCAATATATTCTGCCTCCACACTCTAACCCAGGAGTGAGGGAGGGGGCAGCGGAAGACATCCTGATAATGAAGTGGCACAAGCAAAAAAAAAAAAAAAAAGCAAACAGAAGTGATGCAGAGATGGAGGCTTCCACCTTCTAAGGTCAAATCATCGTTTTTCGCTCCATGGAACAGAAGAATGCTCAGCCCTTCCCAGCACCTGCCACAAGGTTGTTCTTGCTACTTCCACCAGGCAGTGGTGGAGGTCTGGTCTTCCTCCTCCAGAATCTTGAGAGAACAGAGATTGTGCACTCACCTTGATCATAGCCCCCAGCCTGGAATACACTGTGGCCAGGAAGTGGTGACAGGAGAAGAGGTTCTTTCTTGGTGGGTGTGCAGAGTGAAGTCTAGGAGAGGTGAATCCTACATGAGTAAGAAACTGCTCTGGCATAGTCTCCATTGGTAGCAATCTGCCTTGCCAGGCAGAGGGATAGGACAATGGCAGGGAGGGGAAGAGTATTGAGTGCAGGGGTCTCAAGGGTATGCCCACTCCAAGCTCCTCAGCATGCCGTTTTGGCACGAATGGTGTGACATTTGATACACAGCACATGCCCATCCAGTGGAAAGCACCCATTCTCATCTGCTTCAATGGACAAGGGCTTCCCACAGTCCTAAACAGGGAAAGAAAAGAGGGAGGGAACTCAACGACAGCCAACAGCAGGATAAATGCATTCAGGGATGTCAGAAATGCCCCACTGGATCAGGGTAACGGCTCACAGCCCACTGCTCTGTCTCTGATGGTGCTTAATGGAAGATACTATTTTGAGGGAAGAGCAAGCCCCTCCTGTGATGCCAGCATGGTCTCCCAGTATACACAGCTGCTGTATTAGGGACGTTAGAGACTGTAACTCTGTACAGTCCTTGTTCATGGAACTGTGGTCTGTGAATGTCTAATCTTTTTCTGAATCTGCTTCAAAAATGCCTCAAATTCATTCAAAACAACCTTAGTGTTTGGTCAGGACAGACAACAAAGGTGCCCAGTTGCTGGTGATGGGCATGGGAGAGATGGGAGGAGTGGGGCCACCAGGCTTACCTCACACTTGTAGCATTTCATGTGGAAATTTTTCTCCAATGCCACCACACGCACTGTCTCATCCTTTCCAGGCTCTGGCATAATAGGCTCACTACAAACCGAGCAGCGTGGAGCATACTTCCTGCAACACACAAAAATATGGAGGAAACCATGACCACCATGGTGACATTCAGTGCAAGTTCCTCACTGCCGTACAATAGCATTAGCTGCAGAGGAATAATAAATCACAAAGAAGTTTAGGTGGGAAAAAGACCCTCATTGCTACAAGGTACATTGCTGACTCATTTTTAACTTCATGTCCAACAGATCACATAGGCAACCCAACCCCATATTGCAGCAAAATTAAACAGGTTTGAGGGAATCTGCCTTCTTTCAGACATCGCATGCACCTGCTCTCTCCATACCTGTGGTAGTCGTCCACACAGTGAGGCTGGTTGGCCTGGTCCACAATAAAAGAGGCCCCCTCAAGAGGGGTATGGCACATCACACAGGTGAAACACTGGGGATGGTATGAGTTACCAGTGGCCTTCAGCATTCGGTCTGTGATGGTCTGTTTGCAGACACTGCACTTTTCCAAGGTCCCCTGAGCCCAAAGGAAACAGTAAGACACATTAATACAATGCCCCACCCCGGGAGGCTACACCACCGACAGGCAAGATGGAAGGAGGATGGGAAAGCAAGAGACAGCAACCGCAACAAGCTCAGCTCTCTCTAGCAGCCTTCATCCCAGTGACTCACAGCATAGCAGTCCTCGCAGAAGGGCTTCTCATCCACATTGTAGAACTGCTGCCCCTGCAGCTGCTTCTCACATTTGAAGCAGGTGAAGCATTCCACGTGGAAGAGGCAGTCCAGGGCCCTCACAGCTGGCTGGGTTCGTGATAGGGGCTTCTGGCAGAAGCCACAGAGCTCTGTCAATGGAAGAAGAAAGGGATTAGGAGAGATGAAAACCCACCACAGTCTTAGTCCTACTGTTGTCCACTGAGGGAACGCACCAGAAGTGGCAGCCTCTGCTGGGGGCGGATGCTCCATATCCTTCATTAGTTTCTGGGTCAACATCTCCAGCTCTTCTACCTCCTTCATGGTCAGACAGGAGCTTCCCCTAGGTGGATCTGCACTGGAGCCTGTGGGTCTACGCTGCAGGAAGAGGAAACATTCAATCCCAAAGTACACATATAGACAGACTCCTTCCCACGCTGTCCCTAATAAACCTACTTCTCTCACCTTTACTTCTCTCTGTCTCTCTTTAGGGAACAATCTGCCATCCACTATGCTTGCTTTTTTCCACCTTTACATGAAGACCTGAAGTCCTATTCCTCTCCACCACTGTCTCTAGTTATATCTCACTTTCAGATGGGTAACAGCTTCCCCTAGCCTGGGACAGACCCTCCCTCCTCATCCTCCAACTTCACTCCCAGTGATGCTGTACCTGTCGAAAGACACTGGTCCCATGGCTCTATTCCTTACCATGTCTTTTGCAACAGCAGGTTGCTCTGTGGGACGTGGCTTCTCCTGCACTTGGGGTCTTTCCCTCTGCTGGGCATAGGTGAAACTGGGAGGCTGTGGCCGAGAGGAGGGACCTGAAGGTGAAGGGGCTGTGAACTGAGTCTGAAGGGAGGTAGGATATCTTGTAGCATTTGAGGGAGCCACAGGAACATTGGCACCTGATTTGGACCCAGACTTAGGAGAGCCAGCAATAGGGGGTGGGGTGAATTTAGGGGTAGGCTGAGCAGGAGGGAGAGAGGGGGGTGGGGGGACTGGTGCTAGAGGCTCCTTGCGTTGCTGTGGGGCTGCCCATGGGGTTGGGGAGGGGGTCAAATCCACTCCTGGGGGCTTGAACGGTAAGCTTCCACTTGGCTTCGGAGTGAACTTGGAAGGAAAGGGATGAGGGGTATCTCTGAGTGCAGATGGTATTTCCACATGGGCTTTTGGGGCTGATGGTTTCTCCAGAGAACCTGTGGATCCAGGAGGTATCTGTAAAGGGAAGCAACAGAGAGAAACAGGTAGTTATTACGAGGGTGGAAGAAAAAATACACTGTCTACAGCAGTAAGTCAGCAGCTATCCCAGACCCACAATGCTAAGAATTCCCACACTGTCATATATTTAGCAGGCCTGATAAGTTTCAAGATCTATGTTTTCTGGTCCTTCATGTATACTTTTGTGCTATGGTTTATTCAGAATTTTTAATCTTCTGTAGCACCCTTCTCACTACCTCCATTCAGCAAACCAGTCATGTCTCCTTCCACCTGCAACATTCTGGAGAGCTCACCCGGGATTTGAAGGGGTCATTCTTCTCCATGTCATCCAACATTACAGACAGTGAGTCAATCTCAAGATCAATGCTGCTCATCTTGCCACGTACCTATACAACCATCCATGAGGAAAGAGGGAGCAGAGCACGTTACAGGAACAGCCAGAGAACCGGGTGTACCCCTTACAATAGCAGATTTTGATACTTTGGACTACAGTACAGATCCGTTCCTTGCTTTGAGTGGATAGCAAGTTGGTGAGGATGAACAGGAACACAGTCTCCAAGGTCTACAAACAGTGGGAAAATGCACAGTCCAAAGAAACTCACAGACAGATTTAGGTGGAAAAAGACATCTAGCAGTCTCTAGTCCAACACCCTCCTCACAGCAGGGCTGACTCCCAAGCTAGACAAGGTTGCTCAGGGCCTTGTCCTGGTGATTTCTGAACATCCCCAAGGATGCAGATTTCCCAGCCTCTCTGGGCACCTGTGCCAGTGCTGAGCCACCCTTGCAGGGGAAGAGGTTTTTCTTCTTCTTTGCCACAACTTGTGTCCATTGTCTCTTGTTCTCTTGTTGTGCCCCAGTAAGAAGAATCTGTCTTCTCTCCAGCCCTCCTTTAGGTATTGCAGACTGCAGTTAAGATCCCTGCCTTAGCCTCCTCTTCTGCAGGCTGAACAAACCCATCTCTCACATCACATGCGCCAACCCCCAATGATCGCTATGACCCTTTGCTGGATTGCATCTAGTTCAGTATTCCTCTGGGGTTATTATACGAGGGAGCCCAACTGGAAACAGTCCTCCAAGACACAGCCTCACTAGCACTGAAGAGAGAGGAATAATCACTGCCCTTGTCCTGCTGACTACACTCTCACAAATGCAGCCCAGCATGTGGTTGGCACAAGGGTGCATTGCCGGCTCACATTCAACTCACTGTCCACCAGGAACCCCAGGTCCTTCATCTGCAGAGATGCAACCCAGCCAGTTGACTCTAACCTATGCTGGTCCATGGGGTGGTAGCATTTTCTGCTTTCCCAGATCTCAAGGTTTCCTGCTGCTGAGTTCAGAGGGTAGTGAGAAGCTGTCCCAACCCACAGAGCATCACAAGAAACTATACTTCCCTTGACCTCACTCACCTGTTGGGCAGGCACCTTGTTCACAGGCCCCTCATCAAACATCAGTGGTGGAGGAGGAGAAGGAAAAACTTCTTCTGGGGCTGGCAGAAAAGGTTCTTCAAAGGGTGGTGGGGGTGGAGGAAAAGTACAGTTTGAGGAGAAACTTACCTCCTCTCCAGGTGGGGGAGGAGGTGGCAGTGGCAGCTCTATGGGGAACAATGAGAACAAAAGCAAGTTTGGATCATTTCAGCCAGCACAAATCCCAGAGGGAGCCTTGAAGTTACTACACCAAATAGTTCGTCAGTACCCAGGGGACCCCAGCACCCATCAAAGACAAATGAACTCCACAGGCTGGCTTTCACCTTGTCCAAAGCTATTTGCCATCACATAAACTTCCCTCAGTAGCTACTGCAATTAGTCACTGGGAATAGTTCTTTTATAAAAAGGAAACATGTCATGTCTTACTATGTCCTTTCCCAACGCTCCTCTCATTCTTTGGTCCCTAGCATATGCTTCTCTTGTTAGTAACTGGCTCAGGTTGCTGAATAGAGAGCAGCATTAGAAGGAATGCCAGTGGACAACCCAGGACCCTAAAGAGCCTGCATTGTTATAGGAAAATAAGCTGGTACCTTGCAACTGGCTAGCAAGCGCTACAAGAAACAAGTGGGGGAGAAAAAAAAAGCAAGTAGGACCAACCACCCCTTATGCATATGGGGAATCTTTGAAGCCGTTTTATTTTTCTGGGATATGAAAACAGCTTTCCTTTTAGAGGCTAAAATGTCCTCATGCCCCATACAGATTAGTACATAAGAAATTTTCCAGAACCCTTTTAAGCACGCTGAAAAGCACCAGAGTGCCTCAATCTCCTAGAATAAAACCCCATTGCTTCTACCTGTTCATATTTGCCAAAGATACAGAACAGGCAAAAAGAGACATTTTCTACTACAGCAGTCAAATAATTGTGAATCCTCTTCCCTTCACCACTTATGGGAGAAGTTGTCTTCTTATCATCCAAGCAGCAAAGAACACGGAAGACAAGGAGGCATAACTTCCACATCCCTTCTTCTGGACACCCACATCTCTTCCTAACTAGACCCAACCAGCAGTAGGGTGAAAGACCACGTTTTTCACTCCTGCTATACCATGTGCAACTTTTAACAGCAGTAATCGAATTGTCTCATCTTTACATCCAGCTGTTGTCGACAGACTTTATAAAGACTTCTCATCTGTAACCTAAGGGACATGATACTGCCTTTTCAGAAAACAAAATCCAAAATCTTATTAGCCAGTGGAATGCATAAACTGCACTGGCATGCAGCACCTCTTCCAAGCCTTCTTGTGCCATAGAAATTCTGCTTGGGGAAAAATTAATACCAGGCTGGTATTTTTTCTTTGAAACTACAGTTGGGGATCAAGTTTGTATACGCTTGCCTTTTGGTTTATTGAAATGATAAAGAATATTGCAGAAATGAAGCCCTGATTTGCTGTGACATTGCTTCAGATGCACTAAGAGCCTGTTCTATGAATTGTTCACACAAACAAAAAAGTTCCCCACAAAGTTACTATACCAGATTGATAGAACAATCAATACTAAACATAGCATTCCTACAGCAATACTAAGTTAGCCATCCTGTCATTTAAGACAAAGAGACCAATTGCTATGGCTTTACATTATACTACTATTTGTTTGGGGAGTATCTAGGAAAGGGAGAGAAAGATTGAAGAGACGCATCAGAGAAGGATCAAACCAGATGCATTTCTCTCATGACTAAGTTTTGGTGGTTCATCTGTACTTCAGATGTCTTGCTGGCAGCCCTCACCCGATGGTGACACCGCAGCTTAAGCCAAATGGTTCTTTTGCTGATCTTTCTGTCAAGTTAGTTCCTCCATAGTAAGCTTTAAAAAAAAAGCAGAAGTGGAGAAAACAACACCCAATCCTCCACTCCCACCATATATTGAAAAATAATTTTTAACATCCATCTATCTACTTCTGTACCTCAGATAATGTATTTGTGTCAGTTTAAGACCTTCTGATAGACACATCCCTAATTCACACAACTATAGCAGAAAATTGTAAAGCCTAAGATGGGACCTTGGATTACAGACACAAGACTCCAGCCAGGAACATAGGAGAAAAAGGTCACCAGAGTTAACTGGTACAATTCTAGGAGACAGAAGCATCAACATGCTGAGGCCCTTGTGACTCGAGAAACGGAAAAAAAGACTTAATAATTTGTCTCCTCTGAACACAGGACCAGCCTTCCTGCCATCAGGTCAGCTGCCCACTAACTTAGCACACTAACCTAGAAAACCAGTGTTGCACAGTCTATGCTAGACAGTGAAAGGGAAGAAATTTAAAACAGCAGTTATTATCTGAACATGCATGTCCCAACTGAGGTGCACCCTGACAGAGTCTTGGGGTAATATGCAGCATCAAGCATTAGCAAGAGATCCCTACGGAAATTTCCAGTGGCACCATGCTGATCAATTCCAACTAGGGAGCCACACAACCAGCAGCCTGCTGCTTCTCAGAGGACATAAAAACAACTAACCAACAAAAAATGAAACAAAAAAATATCCCACCACAACAGGAAATTAAAAAGAAAAAAAAAAAGAAAGAAAAAGAAAACCACACTAAAGCAAGAAGTCGCTCTACACAGGAAAACACACCCAAGCCAAACCACTAGGAAAAAGTATAAAACTCTACAAGCCACACAAACTCTAAGTCTCACTTCCTGTTTATGATAGCTTCCACCATTTTTTCATGCAATTATTTCTTCCTCCCCACCTTCAGCAGGAAAGATGGCAATTGCAGAGTCCACAAGAAGGATCTCTACAGTCAGAGACAACCAACTTGACCTGAGATAAATCAACAAGAAGGAGAATAGCATCATTCCTCATCATCAGGGTCAACTTCCCTGCAACGTATTTGCTCTCAGACATGTTGGCCAGAAACTGACTGCAGTTCCACAATTACAGAAACTGACTGCAGCTACACTCAGGGAATACTACGAAGAATCCATTGCATTCCTCCAGCATCGGTGCAATGCAGGATTGCCTTCCTGGCTCCTTTCCTAATGGAGATACTACAGATTTTGAGATCCTTTTACAATCATTTTAGCTCATTCTGGAACCTGCCAGCCTCTACAGCAAGAGTATCCATCACTTCCAGCAGTTATGCCCTTGTTCTCATGTTCAGCCCAGTTACAAACCTCACACCCTGAGAATTTAGAAATGCATATTCACATCTGCTACACCAGCCCTCACCTACCTTCTGCCAGCAGGGACACGGACGCTGATGGAATCTCCCCCACCTTCCCTATCTGCGCACGCTGGGTGCCAGCTCCAGGAGGCAGGGGCAGTGACAACTCTGATGCACCCCCAGCCTTGAAGGGGTTCACCTTGGGTTTAGGGGCAACCACAGGTGCAAACTTCTTCTGTGGGTTGTAGAAGGAAGGGGTAGAAATGTTGATACTGACTGTGGATGTCATGCGGGTCCCTGGGGCACCTGGGGAGGCCATCTCCTCAGCACCTGTCACAAGAGAAGAAGGAAGAAACCTGTATGAATTCAGCCTTGAGCCAGAGTGGAAATTAATAGAGTGGAACACGTGAAACAGAGGGATACAAGGAACTTAAGTCTGGCCAGAGGCTGAGGTGCCTGAGCAGAGCACTTCCAGCCCAGGAAAAAGGAGGAAGAGAAACTGCAGACAGCTCGAATGAGCCAGTATGCTTCATCATCTCAACTCAGCACAACATTGACCGCAAAGGGGTTCTTGCAACAGAGAAAACCAAGCTCTTTGCTGCATGAGAACCCCATAGGCACGCATGCTGGAGAGGATGGCAGCGGGCCACCAGAACGAATGCTATCTGCCATGGACACCAAGGCCCACACACCCTAAGGAGGGTGCCCCCATACATGCTCTCCCAAAACTAGAATTGGCATTTCCTCTCCTGCACTCACCCGGTAACTCCAGCCAGTTCCTCTTGACCTCAGCCTGTGCCAGCTCCAGTAATGCCCCCTCCCAACCCTGGCACACCCCCGCCACCTTCCATCCTTTACCTCCAGACGCCTGCATGCCGGAGGAGCGCAGGCAGCTGTGGCAGAGGCAGAACAACAGGGCGGGTGAGAAGTTCCCTGGTGTCACATCCCCGGGCAGAGGCCCCTGCTCTCCGGATCTCGCCTCTGCTTTCTCTCCTCCTGCCCCCGGCGAGGGTGACGGCGGCTCCCACCACCCCTCACCGGCTGCGCCGGCGCCCGCTCCGCCCCCGCCAGGAAGCGCTCGCTCCCCGGCCGCCGCCACCGCTCTCCCCCCGCGCCCGTCCCTTTGGGCGGCGAGCGGCGCAGCCAGCACCGCTGCAGCCGGGGCTCCCTCCCGTCCTCCAGGCGGTGCAGCCGCGGTCCCGCCGGGCGCAAGCAGTCGGTGCGGTGGGTGGGGGGCAAGCATTCCGCTTAGCAGCGTGCGGCCGTACAGGCCCTCTCCCCTTCCTCTTTTCTACCACCAGACTCCAACAGCCAGAGGACAGCCCCACCAAGTCAGCCGTTTCAGAAACCGCAGGGCTAATGACGAGAGCCACATTTCTAGGATCCCTTCAGTCCTGCAATCCAGGCCAGAAATCTCATCTGTGCTAGAAATCTCCATGAAGCCAGATGCTTTGTTGTAAAGCATATAGCATATAGGCATGCCTATAGTCCTCCTAACACCCCAGCACAATAGCGCTTCCGCCAGTAAGTACAAGGGCTCTATGCCAGCATTTCAAGTTGGCATGTTCCAATCAGTGCCTCTCCGCACTGCCGGCCTCTCACACGGACAGTAACAGCTGCTGGGACAGACAGGCCTGGTGCCACAAACATCCGCCCGCCGTTAATTCACCCATGGCTGCTGCTAAGACCTGCATGCCCCATTCCAAGTGCTCCCACGATTCAGTGCAGTATGGAAAGATACAGTAACCTGTAACAGCTTCTCCAGGTGACAAGCATGTGACAACATAGACAAATGTTAAGTCCATGCTGCTGCACTTTTTGTTCCCTTTGTGCAGGGTTGATGAGCTGTATGCACCTTGACAAACTCTTTTGGGCTTTTCAAAAGGAGGAAGAGGCTGCAACAGTAAGCAGGAGCGAAAAAGCTGTGCTGAGCATCTCCCACATGATCCAGCGTGGGAAAGTGCCAAGGCAGAAGAGAATTAGCAAGGTCTGTCCTCAATCCCTCAGACCTGTAGGGTCAACAGACTTGCAAGTCAGAAGTGCCTCACCAACTCCCTCCAGTCTGCGGCTTTCCAATGAGCTACAGAAGCTATTAAAAAGACCTCCAGCCTTTCTTTAGAGACTTTGGCCTTGTGCTCTACTGTTTCACTATGGTGTAATGAACCACCTGGTGGTAGTTCTACCAGAACTGATGGCATTATGACCAAAACACCACAGTGACATCATCACTTCTGATCACGATCCGTACCAGGGTTAGTCAACACAGAAACAGTCTTGGGACATCGGCTCCTTCACAAAAAAGTGCTGGCTTTGCTACCAGCAGCTGCTATCTCCCTTAACCCAAAGTAGCTCATTTCCCGGTATGCTATGCCACACTTAAGGCCCTTTCTGCTCAGAGCTGCCTCCATCCAGCAGCTGCCCCTGCTCATCCTCACTTCTATTTATCAGTCCACCTCCATACAGACCAAAGAGGCTGAGAAAGGCTGGCCTTGTGGAGAGTCACCCCCCCCCCCAGTTCTGCAGCAGCATTGCCAGTAGCATCTAAGCCTTCCCAGAAACACACAGCTTATGTGTGTTCTGTGGCGCTGTTCGTAAAAGCAATTGGAGAGGGAGTGTCACACCAGCAGACCTAATCTTAAATCCTTCATGTCCTCACATTTTCCCTGAGGGGAGAGATTTTTCTGCCTGCTGTAACAGCATTTAAGATGACTCAAGCGGAGCTATAAAGAAAGCTGTCCCCAAAGGATGCAGTCAGGATACTTAGTTGCCTCATTGTTTCTCTCTAACAGAGAGTAAGGAGAAGTAGGAGGACAGAACCAAGTGTCACCTCCCTCAGCAGCAGGGTCACCTCCCAGAAGGTCCCATGGTGGGTCTGTCACCTGTTATGCACCCAGACAGCTTTCAGGTCTTTGACCGCAAGACACCACTTTCAAAAGCTCAACTCCTTTCCTGGGGTAACAAAAGGAGAAGGAATCTAAGGAGGCAGAGAGCTGAGCGTTATTTTTCAACTCTGTTGGTATAAAGCAGTTTGGCTCCAGCCACCCAGGGACCCCCAGGAAAACCTAGCCCGGCACTGTAGTCTGACACACTGCATCTGTACTTCACCTATTTGCCAACTTCCTCCCAACTGAGGGAGGTCAGGAGAACTATAGCAAAAAAATACAGAATATGAAGTGAATAGATTAAACAGATTTGGGAGTTATGCTTATTTTCATCCTCTCATGCAGACTAATTCCAGAAAGTTCTCCCAGCCTGGCCCAAAGTTACAAAGCTTCCAAGAGAGCAAAGTCCTATCAGCTATGCAAGCTGCAAGGCAAAGCCTTAAAGAAAATGGGCTGGGGGAGGGGGGACCATTCCGAGCTACAAACTTCTCCCACTTATGCTGGGCTTGCCTCCTCCCTGTGCGGGGGGAGGGCAGAAAAACTCCAAAAAAGCTATGCAAATATATTTAAAACCTTAGGAAGTTCTACGACTTTGCAATACTTGCGTCTTCACTTTCTCAGGGCGCTCCCAGAGAGATAGAAACTCAGAAATTAAACAAATTTCATGCACAAAGAGCCCCAGATTGCTCTCTCTCAAGCACATCTGGAACAAGGCCCCATAGGTGTCTCACTCATCCGTTCGCAAACAAAAGAGAGCTTGTCCAGAGTAATATCAGGCAACACCCCCTCCCTCTTCCCCACTGCTGGAGCTATACAGGGGCGTTTAGCTGCCTCCATTTGACCGGCAGGGAAGAAAACTCACCAGATACATACACAAGCGAACGTCTCTTCTGTGGAAGGTCAAAAAACCCCAGGAGCCACGACCGTAAATGAATCTCAGAGACCGAGAGACTTTGTACGAGGCGAGCAGCCCTCCCGGCGGGAGCGGCAGGAAGCCTGCACCCCCAGACACGGGCGCACACCCCGACTCGCTCGGCGCCAGTCCCAGCGCTGCAGACAACAGCCAAGAGAAGATACTCACCTATGGGGAGCAGGGAGGGGAAAATGCCGCCCCCGGGGCTGGGCTCCTCTGCCCCCACACAGCCGGCTGCCTCGGCCTGCCTGTCTGCCGGGAAAGACAGCAAAAATGAAAGGTGGGGGAGCTGCTGAGCCCAAACACTTCCTACCAACTCGCGAAAAAAGCCTCGCCCAGGCAAAGTTGTTTGACCATAAAAGGAGAGAGGCTGCGCGAACAGTTGAGTTCACTCGCTGGGGAATGTGGCAATGAGGTAAGTAGGGAAGGCGCGCACCGCCCGGGGACGGGGATTGCTGGGGCAGCGGCGAGAGCTCCGCGCTCGCATCTTACGTGCGCCACTCCCGCACCCCCCCCCGGCTTTATGGGGAAGGGGGGTGTTTCTTTCTCTGCTTGCAGGGATCACGAAGAAATGTTTGTTGGGGTGTCCCCCTCAGCCCTTTCCCGCCGCCTTACCGCGGCCTCGCAGCGCGGTCCCTTGCCCAGCGCCCGGCCCGGCCGCCTCAGGCGCCTACCCCGGGCCGGGCTGGCTGCCTTCCATCCTCACAGACCCCTGCTCCTCCCGCCTTCCCTAACTCCTGAGCTGCTCCCAGCCCGTGACTCCGCTTTTAGTCACCGAGCTGGGCTTTAGGAAGGTATGTAGCAGCTCTGGTGAGTCAGGGTCCCTTCTGGCCTCTTACTTCCACAAACCAGCTGTGAGAGCATCTGACTCGCTCTCCCCCAGTATTCCAGAAATTAAAGGAACCATGAGATGACTCCACCGTGCAGAAAAGTGACTTGTTCTCCTTGTGGTGGCTGCAAGGCAAACACTAAGCTGTTTTATATCAAACACTAGCCACTTGAATTGCTTTGTTGGGTTGCCTGTGCTGCACATCAGTTTTATTTTTATCCCAGTACTGGCTGGGGGGTTCGGCCCTGCTCTAGAGCAGGGACAGCCTGACCCAGTGCAACAGAGCACGTAATTTTCAACCCCAGTCTTTTCTTCTCCTTGCCTCTCGTGGAGGAGGGACACCAATAAAGACAGAACTCCTGTGCCTTGCGCAATCATTGTACTTTGTCTTTGGAATTTGGCCTTAATATTGGAGTTAATACCCCTACTGTTACAAATTCCCTGGAGAATTACTCTGTTGGGTAATGCTCAGGAGATCTGGCGCTTGGCTGCTCCTAAGACTCACCTATCAACATAGGTACCTTTCAGTACTGGTAATTTACTCACAGATAGGTGAGTAAGTCACAAGCCACACCAGTTAGACTCCTAGTGTGCACTTGTGCAAAATGTTCCCATTAGAGAGCTATGCAAAGAGGTTCATCAAGGCTTAAGAAATCCAGTGTAAACAAATCTTTAATTTTACAAGCAAGGTTTGTACAAAGACCTGATGTCTTTTTATTTAACCAGCTGATACAGTTGGAAAAATTGGGCCTTCCATGAGGTTTTTCATTTTTACATACCATATGAAAATGTCACCCATAGCAATGCATAGCACTGAGCATCTCACTCCTTACATAGCTGCAACTGTTGAACTATTAATCTACAGCTGTGAATTACTTAGGGATATACAGCTCTTGTATGGGTGCTAAATAATCCCAAAGTTACTGCCAGTTTTGTATGCATAGCATCAGCCCCGTTACCTCCCATGACTAATACACAAAGTCATTACATAAAGTAAGGAAGGTATCTCTGTGCTGTGTCTTCTAACACTGTCATTTTTCTAGTGCAGACAATCTTTTCCCTCTTGTTCAGGTAAAGATGTCAGTTCAGTGTTACAAAGATTTCATTGTGGAATTGCTAACCAAATTCTGGAACATCACAGCACACCTTACGCAATCAGCCTGACCTCTGCCACTGTTCCGTGGGCTAGCCCTGACTCCAGAGAAAACACAGAATGTCTCAGACTAAGATTTCAAAAATTCTGAGAGAATATGGAAAAAAACCTGCTCTCATACCTTCTGGTCACATCCCCATAAATCCAGATGCTTGCATGTTTGATTGTCTCACCAACATGGTGATGTTAAAAGCACGTGAAGGCAGATCAAGCAAAGTGGGAATAAGAAAAAGAAAAGCAGACCCTCTTAGGCATGTTGTATTAACTCCTCACTATGAGGAAACAAATATGAAACAGAAGTGTTTAGCAGGTTGGACATGTGAAAGCTAGAATTCTCAAATCAGAATACATCAGAATACACAGGAAACTTTAAATTGATTTTGTGCTTGCCATATAATGGATTTAAAGTTTGTGCTTTTGTAATCACAAATGAACTAACTTCCCTATGTTAGTTCTGATTACTCTGGAAGGAAAATAAGAATCTTCTTATGCTAACAACCTTCCTTCATGCAATTCTTTGCTTGGAAGAGTAGACATTTTTCTGCTGCAAACAGAAATTAGTGCCTTGGGATGTACACAGTTGTAGTCAATCTCCTTAGTTGAAGCAAAATACGAGTCCTGAATAGGCGTTTAGCTATCTGGGTACAGGTATACTCAGCTTCTTGTGCCAGATGACACATGTTTGACCTTGTCATTTCTAGAATTAGCAGCAGTCCTCTGCATAAATCACTTCAGCTGTCCCAAGCCATGAAAAAAGTGATCTGGTATTTTGGAGTATATTGTAGTGTGAATGCTACTCTGCACCATGGGTGAAATGACAGCCCACTACAAAGCAGATATTGGAGGGACTTAAAATACGCAGTTCTAGCTGGGCGCTTCCTCAAGATGGGCACTGCAAGCAAGAGCTGGTACTGGCTGTCAAATCAAAGCTTAGAAATTCTTAGAGTTCAGGGAACCCACCTCAGAAAGACTAAGTTTTCGTGGAGACAGATGTAAAGACTCCCCAGTGGTAATTCAGATGTGTAATGCAATGAGTAAATACAGAACCGTGCCATACAGAAGTTATGTGGCAAATTCATGTACTGCACTGAAATGAGGAGTATGCTAGCAGTGGTTAGGTGCCTATAAAATGAAAATACAAACAGATGTAAGAGAAGAAAAAATAAGTCCTTGAATGCAAAAGGAAGGATTATTTGTGAGAACACTAACAGGGAATTAAACTTGTCAGGCAGAAAATCTTACCTAGATTCAAGAGGGATCAGGCAGCTGCAGATGGGAATCTTTGTGTTAACAACAGGTTTAAGGTCAGAGGAAAGCAATCTGGATGCTGGACAGGATGCTTTAGTTGTGTTAATGTAAAACGTCTGCATCTGTATAATTTCCATCCATATCAACAGACCAATTAGTGCCATTTTATCTCAGTGTGAGTTAGTGAATAATTAGCGATGCCACGTAGGAGTCCATGTTTTTCCTAACTAATGAAAAGTTCTGACTCATATCTGTGTTGCATCTCTGATACTTCTTTAATCATATAACTTCTGTTTAGTCTAACCACATTTTATTGATTAATGCTAAGCTGCTACTCATAAGCTTACCCTGTGCTGTGTTAAATGCTATGTCTGGAAGAGCTGGGAATATATAATGGGTCCACTTTGGTCCCCAGGCCACGAGGTACAGACGAGGTTAGGCCCACACTGTCCAGGGCAGGGCCACCTGCAGCAAATGGTCTGCATCCATGCAGACCAGAGGATGTAATGCACCCTGGTAAGAGCTCTCCTAGGATCTCTTGTGCCCCCACAGCACAACCCTCTCCTGGTGTGCTCCTTACTGCCCTCATGCAGGGTGTTTTCCATGTGAAAGGCTACATCTGGCATAAGCTGACACCTGCCATGGCTGCTGCTCCCACTCTTTGTGGAGGCCATGACATGCACAGAGCTGTCTTTCTCCTGACTAAAAAGCAGTTCCAAGTTGGAGTGCCTCAGTCCAATTGTGGGATGTCTGTCAACAGTTGGGTGCCAAACACAGAGAGCTGCACTGGGGACAGCAAAAGCCTCCAGTCCTTATGAGCCTAGTCATCCTCCTGCATCTGTGAAACTGTTGCACAGTCAGAAATGCTATTTGCAAAGGTTATGAATTCTCCTGGAGAAGTCCCTGAACAACCAGCTGCCCAGGACAGATAACTAGTGTCTTTCTGCTGTTTCCCTTCAAAACTGAGTCTGCTGTGCAAAGCACACTTCAGAAGTGTTCCTCCCCAAGAAGAGGAGCTGTTTAGCAGCTACAGAGAACCTCCGTGATCTCTGAAGAGTGTCACTGCTGCAGGTCTTCAAATCCCACCATGAAAAAATATTGTGTAGCACACATGCGTACATACTTCAAAAGGCCATTCGAGCCATACACACACAATTAGATTACCCTGATTAAAACACTAGAATAGGCCATAAGCTGTTAACCTTAAACCCTTGCTGTGCCAGGAAACACTTTTTAGTGAGGCAAATCAGCCATATACAAATAAGAGGGAGCAAAGTATCTCTGTGGTATGACCTTGGTCATGCCAGCATGTGACAGGCCATTAGAGTGGCCAGGCAGCCAGGGGAGCAGGGGTCTGGGGTGGTGTTGGTCCAGGGAAGAAGCTCCGTTTCCAGCAGGGCTGGCAGGTCTTTCCTAGACAGAGCCATTGGCAGGGGCTCCTGGGCAGGAGATGCAGCTCCCAGATGAATTACCACTGCTGTTTCCTTGTCTCCTGCCACCAAGATTTCCTGCTGAGCTGCTGCCTCTGTCCACTTCTTGGACTGCAGGCCTGCAACTCCATGGCTCCCAGGGTTGCCCACTGGCACACCTTCCCCGACTCACAGTGATCCCCACACCTCCTGCTGCTGGGCTCTGCACCTGAGGGACGAGGGAAGCAAGCAGGCTGTCCTGGTGGGTTATCTCTTCCTCCAGGTGGAATATGAGCTGTTCTGCAACTCTGGAAAACTGAGCAGTTGAGGCCTGGAGAAGGCAATGGGATGCAGCTGAAGTATGGATGAGTGACTGGGGCAAGCCCATGTATGCATCTGAGTATGGATGGCCAGCCAGAGCCAGTTCTGCTAGGGAAGCAACCATTTCCACATTCCAAAGCACCCTTGCCATTTCCTCAACTGTATGCCCCACCCCTTGCCACCAGCAAGACAAGCAGTGACATATTTGCTGTTCTGTGCAAATATTGTTTGTCAGAACTGACTGTCAAAGAAAAAGATCTGTCAGCCTGCTAATTAAAGAGTTCCTGTGTGTGGTGGAAGCCTCCTTCCACCTGAGCGCCATGCTTTTGTGGTGGAAGACTCCTTTCTTCACTTCATTAATGTAGTCTTGTAAGCATGGCACCAACAAGCCATGCTCCTTCCTACAAACGAGTGTAATCAAATAGATGTACTCAACAAAGCTGTGTGCACACCTTGTTGCATCCTGGGAGATTTTGGCAAAAAGTTCCAGGAATAATTTGAGTGTGTGTATGTGTCAGGGGGAGGGTGTTCTGTCCTTGGAAAAGGGTTCTTCCCCCACATCCTCCCTATGACAAAGCTGAGAGGTGAAAGCAGGTTCTCGACAGCCTTGGTCTCATACTGAGCCTCCTCCTGTGTCATATAATAGAATAAATTCTGTGGTGGCTTCCCAGGGAAGCATCTGGTGCAGCTGCTTAGCACTGGAGGGACAGAGATGCTGAGCTACAGTCTCAGTAACATTAACCTGTAACAGCATCCTGGTCACTCCTGTCCCCATGTGGCCCCTTTCTACCCCAGTGCTATTATTTTCTTGCATAAGAAGTGAGACAGCCAAATAAGCAGGGACAGACTTTGGAGACTGCTAATTCTCTATTTTGTAGCATGCCTACAAACATGTGCCATACATATGCCAGGGCATGTTGGACTTGTGAGTACATTAGGAATACATAAGAGGATTGTTCTGGTCAGGAAGAATGAAACCTGGTGTAGTCCACACCTGAATTATCTATAGGGTGTGGATCCTGAAGCAAACTACCCTCTCCTTTAAGCCTTGCAAAACCAAATAATTGGTTAACTCCAGATTGGAGTCCTGGCAAAACCTAGTATGTACACAGCGTAGATGATCAAGGAACCAAGGGCCTGGAGCAGAGCAACAAACAAACCAGACTTGCAAAATATATTAGGCCAAATGTTATTTACAAATGGCACGATAAAACACAATTTGAGTACAGCTTTAAAAGGTAAAGCCCCTCAAGCCCTTGCTTTCTAAAAGCAAGAGGTGTGGAGTTATATGAAGTTTTCTGCCGTTCCCATGTTTAGTACATGTGGCTACTAGTATCTTAACTTACTGCCAGTATGAATAAGAGGATGACTACTGACCAGACAAAAATCCTTGACTGTTTCATGGAGTTGTCAGGATAATTAGCAGGGCCTTGCAGCAGAGCCACTGGCCTTTCAGTGGCAGCTAGGAGTCTGTGACAAGTGACAACTTAAGGGAGAGAGCTGGTCTTCAAGCAGAGTATGATTTTCAGTAGGTTGAAAATGTAAGGGTGTGACAGGCCTTACTGATGATTTGTGCTAAGTTCATTCTGTGTCTAGCAAAGTGATCAAGCACTGCATGAAAGCCACTGACTATGGAGAACAGCGTAGTAGCAGTTACAGGCCACCATTGCCAGTGCTTTGTAGCTAGTCTAAGTGATACTGAGAGATCAGTAGCCACAGCTATTGTTCAAAATGCAGGAGAGGACCTCAAAAACTGTTCCATCTTGTATTACCAAGTCATTGGCAATTTGCACATTAGGTTCTCCAGAGGTGTGCTGGGATGACACAGGAATAGCCTAATTTCTGGACCAGTTGACTACCACCACTTTACACCAGTGCAAAGGGCTTTTCCTCTATTAACTGTGAACCATCCCTGCCTGTCAGTAGTAGATGCTTGGGCAAGGGCTCAAGACATTGCAGTAAAGAACTCAGCTGTGGATTTACATTTCTGGAGATGTGTTTCCTTCAGCCAAGGCATTCTCCAGTTGCCTTGATGAAGGTCAATACGATGACCGTGTCTCCAAGGTACTTGGTGAACCTGCGGAGTCTTTGCTCCCATGGCTCATGAAAAAAGTTACTTGGAACCTTTACATGTAAACAACTTTAGGTATGCATTTGGCCAGTTGAAATCTGTGTTCAGGCTTCATATGGAAATATACTTCTTCCCCAGGATTCTTGAGTCCCAGGTGATGTCTGTGACAGTGCTGGCTAAAAGCTGGGAGCAGCAGGTAGTGAAAGATGCCTGGAAACTAAACCAGCAGAATCTCATCAGGCTGCTAATGAAAATAGGATGGGTCAGATTAAGAGAAAGCCCTATCAAACCATCTTCTGCAGAGTGACTGATGGTTTCAGAGAGAGTGTTAGACTTGGTGTTGCCAAAAGAAACAAATGGGATATTTACAAAGCTATTTCTCTAGATCAGTGTTGCTTTTCCTGGGCCTCCCACCAACAGCTTTCTTCCCAACACCTTGGTACATAGTGTTCAGTATCCTGAAAAGAATTGCTGGGTCCTACCAGCAATAATCCTTTTGCTTCCTGTTTGTTTGACCTTTATGGTCATGGTCTCCAAAACTCTGTCCTCCTAAGGTGGTCATCAAGCCTCTGTCTTAAGAGCATACAACAAAAATGAGATTTGATAAAAAAGAAATGTGTTTGTATAGAAAACATGATTTTGAAGCAAAACAGAAAAGATTGTGTATTTGTGGATGGGTGTGGTAAATTTAAAACAGTGCAAGAGCCACGTATTATATCCAAACAATGTATAGGCAGGCAGTGCATGATGACATAATCACAGCATCCTCAGATGTAACACCCTGAAAGGGAGGGAGCCTTCTTCATCAGTTCCAGGCATCCACTTGCTTTGGGACACAGTGGACAGCCTGCATTTCTCCAATGCAGTAAAATAGCTCCAATTTTTTCCTGATCCAAGAGGAAATCTGCATAGAGGTCCAAATTTGAACATACATATGGGATACTATCTGTATCCATTCCCTCGTAAGTTTCAAAAGGAGGCATTCCACAGGGGCTAGACTACACACTGCAAATGAGTCATCTTGAACGGGACAGAGAAGAGTAAAGGGTATGGGTTGGTACTGAGAGGAATGCTTTGAAGAATATGGATGAAAGTGTGGTCTGTTTGATGCTGTTCATTGCCTCTGTCTCCTCAGACTTGATATCACTGCAGAAAAGTATCAGCCCTTGAGTGCCAGAAGCTTAAATTCAACTTAATGAATTGGCTTGCGGTTAAGATTAGAGGGACACTGAATTGTAGACTCTTTCTGACTCTTCCATGTTCCATATTATCAGGCTCCTGGCTTGGTTTTGAGGCTGGAATGACTCCCTCATTAGACTCAGAATTCATTTTGTCTTTCAGCTTTCACTGATGAGAAGCCTACTGTATGCTGCATCCTATCTGCTTTGCTCTCTTACCCAACTATGCCAGAGTCCCAGAGTCTCTGTTTGTGTTTGCTCTTGACTCAAAAATTGTTCTCTGAATCCCAAGCAAGGAATGGAATTTCAGGTTACAGTTGGTGGCCTATGCCTGAAGGATTCCACTCTCCTGATTTGAGGGACTATGAGACCAGAACTCTTCTCATCTACAATTGTTTCAACTCTTTCTTCCAGCAGACAGTAAACTGAGGAAGAAGTAGTAAATATGAAAGTGTGATAAATGTTCTCTTACCTACTGCAGATTAAACTGAACTGTGGGGAGACAGAAGGGAAGAGCAGCCTTCTGTGAGAGCAGAGAAAAGCTAAGATCCCCCAAAATGCATAAGACATGCCCTTGCATTAACTGCACCTTGTGTTTCAGAGCCTTACTATATAAGAATGGGCATAGTACCCATGAGAGTGATAGAAGTGGGAAACTTTGTGATACATTGTGATGGCTGGTCGTAGTAGTATACTGTGAAAAACCCCCCATATATTGAATCAAGGTATGTCTTGATTCCATTTAAAATTGCGTTTCTGTCTAAAACATGGACAGAACAGGGTTGGCTGAAGATTAAAGGTGCTGGTAAGGACGAGCCACTGCTCATCAGGTTGGACAGGGCTTTGAGCAACGTGATCTAGTGAAAGATGGCAGGGCAGTGTTGGCTTCGGTGATCTTTAAAGGCCCCTTCCAACCCAAGCAATTCTATGAAAAAGTACTTGCAGGCATTAAAAACAGTAGTGATTCACAGCAGGAGTACCCAACTGCAGTTGCTGGCTAGTCATAAATTCAACCAGGTTTAAGAAAAAACAGCATGACTGTCTGCCAGCACAAAAGCACAGCACTGTTAAAGAAAGCCCTGGCCAGTAGGCATTCTCACCTGATGGTTGCTTTGTTCCAAGGCAGTAGCGCTCCTTCATATGTGTGGGAAGTGACAGGGTTACTGGTTGCTGGTCCAGTTGCTGCCCAGACTGGTGGCTACTGTCTTTCCTGTAAATGGACTTCAGGGCTTTTGCCTTAGCCCAGTAGCGATACATGTGCCTCCATATACTGTGCAGTGCAACAATAAACATTATTATTCCAGGATTTTCTAGTGGCCATCTCTTGAATTGCATTGGTGCCACAAGAACCAGGAAGTCTGGGAATTTCTTTCAAGGATCCGCTATGATCACAGTGGGTTTGAGGACAGGATGCTCTCCTTTCCTGGCCTGCTTCTGGTAGGGGGTGCCTCCTGGCCAGAAGCACCTTAGGGTATCATAAGGATGTCAAGGTTTGCAAGACAATAAGAAGAAAAGGTAGCAAGGCAGCCTTTTCTGAGATCCTGTTCCTCAAATTTCATTAGAGAACACAGAAAGAAGCAAGGCCCAAAGGTGCTTATTAAGGAGGTTGTCAGCAGGTGAAAACATTTGACCTCAGAAGACTGAAAAACACAGATGGGAAAGGAAGGGTCACCTCCAAATAAGCACAGAGGCAAGCATTCTGGATCCCACCATATTCCTTATGGAGTGCAACGTAGTACAGCAGGTATTCAGATCCTCCAGAAACAGCAGCAGGCCTGACTTGATTCCAAAAATAGTGTGAGTCAGTGTTGATTTGCCAGATCCTGCTCACAGCAGCTGTGTGCTCTACGTTATATGGCAAAGGGTACTTTCTGGAGATCTTTTAAATATGAGGGCCATTCTGTCAGTGCATTGAGTGAACAGTTTAAGTCAATATTTTGCTTCTGGATACATTATACTATCATTATTCCAGACATAAGAATTTGGCAGTGAGGACAGAATCACTAGCTTTTTAAATAAGAAGTATCCAGACTTGATTTTAAGCTTTTGGATATTTTTGTATGTTTTTATTAAGATTTGTATAACTCCAAAACCATAATGCAGAAAAAAACCCCATATTTTTAAAAGAGTTAATATCTACAGTTTCTGCAAGCTTCTAGTCCCCCATCTCCAATATATCAAAGGGAGAGTGAGGAGATGACAAGTGATATTTTGTAAGGCTAAAAATATTGTGCCTTTTTACATAACACTGGGAATTTAAAAAGCATATTAACTGCTTGCAGATTATTTTTAAAAATGCAGTTTGAGCAACATCACTAGTATAGATTCAACTGACATTTAGAAGAAGTAGCTTCTGTATGTTTCACTGTTTGGAAACCAGACATTCAGTAGAGAATGAAGTAAACATTTTTAAAAAGGCAAAATAAGACTCAGACTGCATCAAAGATGCCTGTCCCATAATGTACACCTCACATTTATGTCATTAGTGGTGTCCGTTTTCCTAGTGCATACCATGTACCCTTTTTGACCCTCCAAAGCAACCTCCTCAGACCTCCCTTCTCAGCACTACTTACCTGATGGAGAGGAATTCACTCGTCTTCCCATTTCATGTGCCACTGGAAAAGCCCCAGGCCATGGTAGAAGAAACCAGAATTTCAGAGCATGGCTCAGTCTACCGCCAGTCTCATTCTGTGTGAGCAGTCATTTACTTGGTTCAGACACAAGGTAAGGACATACAAGGATGCAGAACAGATTTATGAAAGACACTCACCAGAATGGTGTTGCTGAGTGGGTGAAGTTTGTGTCAGATGAAGCAGGCTAGACTTGCTAATTCTTTGATACTGAGCTGCAGTTCCAGAGAGCAATGGTTCAAATGGAAGGTGATGCCTGATCACATGCAGTAGGTCAGTGTGCTACAAAGGCATCAGTGAAATGCTAACAGAACAAACTGCACCACCACAGTTCCAGATGGTAAATTCCTTCTCTATGTCTTCTGTAAAGTCTAGAAATGGGAACTGTATGAAAGATGAGATCTTATTTAATATATATAGAACAGAACATGACACTTCTGCATCACTCTGGATAAAAATCAAATATGGATGAAGATGCTGAGAGAATATTACACTTGCTAAAAATCAGCAATGTTGTTCTGAAAAACGGTGAAGCTACAAATCCTTAAGAAAAACTTATGGAAGGCAAATATCAAGATAAGGTGAGAAAAGAATGGCAAATACTGAGCACTGAACATTTATGTGTGTACCAATACACCAAACCTATGTGTTTTAAAGAAAGGTGGTTGTGTTTTAAGAGATACTGCCAAATAAGCAAGGTCACACAACTGGGATCTTGCAGCAAAGTAGGTATGGGAGCACTGTCTGTTGTTGGATTACAGCTAGCTCCATGCTTACCTGCTCTTTATGTGTTGGGATGACATACCTCTCCACTGTAGAAATTCTTAAAATTTGTTTCATAAATATATTTGTTTAAAAATTCAACCTGTGTTGAAATAAGCGTGTTTTTTAAGGTATCTGGCTAACATCGAAGTATTTCATACCTCTGAGTAAGATTGTCCTTAATTTGGGACACTCCATCAGTGTTCTAATAGATGACACCAGGATATCCAAAGTGTGTGTCTCTACTTCGGCAGGATAGGCTAATTTGAGAACTCACCGTGCACAGTAAGTGGAAAAATAATCTTTTGGTGCTCACCATTACCTGTCTTCAGCAATATGGGACAAAATACCCAGGATGGTTTTTTGATAAATACATTATTGAGGGGGTGGATTGATTAGTTCTAGCTCAGTAGTGAACTAATATGCTCTCATAAAGTTTTTTTTGACCTCTGGGTGCATGCAGAACAAGATAACGTTTGCTTGGATGTGAGTGTAGGTAAGCAGAAGCTTATATCACAACATGTAATGCAAACATATCCTACATCTATACCTCCACCTATTGTCCCTTCTAATCTTCAGTTGGTTCACACAGCCTCAAATATTTTCCCAGCTTGAAAGGACTCAGCCTTCCACTTATGTCAGATAAGTTACACCACTTTCAGGATCTGAACTACATTGGCACTGCTTTTTTCATTCTTTGAACCTCATAAAAAGCCTTTCTGTTTGTCTCCTGCACCAAAGGAGCTCTGAACAAGAAAGAACAACTGCATGAGTCATTTTGCTCTCTCATTTACTTTTCAGTCCACATGAAAATCCTATCAGTAGCTAATACAGGCTGATGTAGAATTAACTCTTGTGGCATCTACTCCATTACTTCTATGAAGCAATTACAGAGATCTCTGCCAGAAGTAGCATTTACTGGGGAATCCATACTGCCAGTGGCAGGAGGCCAGCAGAGAAGCATATTGGAGCAACAGTCCCCAGAGGATGATTCCTGCCTCTATAGATCTGATACAGATACTATTTTTGTAAACATCTCCTACTCATGAACTTCATAGGCCTCTGTATATTTTCCACAGCTGAAGACACATCTTGCAAGAAGCATGCAGGAATTCTCTCCATGTCTTTCTGTGATAGTAGTTGGTCAGGCCACAAGATTTTAAATACGGATTTTAAAAAGGATCAGAGAAAGAGGTGGTGGTGAACAATCATTTTTTAGAGCCTTTTCATGGAAGGATAGACCTCGTTGCCAGTGAGACCTCTGGGGACAGGAACTAATCTTAAGATGAATGATAGACAGAAGGAAGACATTTTAAATTATTTGGGGGTTGGCAATGTTTACTTGAAAGTGGAACATTAGGTGGCAAGATTTATATTGGTCATTTTTTTCATTTTAACTGGTTTAAATGGCAGCTAAGGGAGACAACAGAGGCGCATTACCTACTGTGATATAATCTGCATCCCTGATAATTGATGAAAAGAATAAATGTACTAAGCAGGTAGGGCAGTGACAATATCTCTGTGTTTTATAAGCAGTGTTTCTTAGGAAGAACCTGTTCCAGTATTTATAAGATATTTATATTTATATAGAGCTATAGGGAACATCTGGAAAAATAGGTTTTATAGATTCATCAATGGCCTACAGAAAAGATAAACAATACTGAACTGGCATCTCTTAAAAAGCAAAGAGTTAACAATTTACAGCATAAGCCTGTCTTCAGGGTTACAATGGAGATGCCTCAGTGTGGACTTGGAACAAGTTGTTAAAAATCAGAGTTCGTTCTGAAACTGCTTTGCTCTGTGCTCTTACCAGCCCCTCTACCAGGCATGATGTCACCATCTCTAGCTTTGCTGGAAGTATGTTTTCCTCCCCCACCCATCCCTGCTCAGACCTAGAGTGACCACTTTGCCTGTGTGCAGGGGAGGGGGGTGGTGGTGAAGAGACCGCTGGAGGCATGGGTCCTCATCTGTTCCCAACTCACCTTGGCATTCAACCCCAAAACCAGGTAGGAGTTGTCTAGGAGCACATGCTTAATGAGTTGATTATGGCATCTCAGTTAATTTCTGTGTTGCATTCATTGCAAAGGTGCAGAAGTCGGGGAGGAAAAAGGTCAAGGGAGCTTTATGTTGCCCTTACACCAGCAGCATCCACCTAGTTTGGGCAGCCCTGAAGCTCTGCTCTGCAAACAGAAGTTCCTAACGGCAGTGACTTACAGCCCATGACAGCTCTTCCTTCTCTCTTGCCCAGCATGTGTCTCACAACAGGGTCTGCGGAGGAGGAGGTCTACAACAAACAGAGGGGCACATAATTTCATCCATCATACAAATAATTTATGAGGCTGCAAGTGGCTGTCTCCTAATGCTCCTTCCTTCTGAGATACCCAGCTATGTAAAGAATCTATCCGTTTCTCTCTCTAGATACCTGAACATCTCCATCTCCTAACCCTGTATGAAAACTTAGATTTACAAAGATCTTTCAGACCAGCATTTAAATCAGCACTATACAAAACGTGTTTTGTACACAATTTCCTACATGAAATTATAGCCTCATTGTTTAAGAAAGTACCTGCAATGCTTAGAGAAAATATTCAGAGCCTGTCAGAAAGTGTATTTCAAAGAAAACAAAACAATTTATGTTTTGTCATTTACCTCCTGTTGCTTGCAGCAGCAGTGGGAATAGTTGCTCAGGCAGAGCAAGGACAGAAACTGGGAGGGACAGTTAAGATTTGTGCTCTGTTTTAGCCCCTTGTTAAAAGATTCAGTCCTGTCACTTCCCTCCTATGTGATAATTCTCATGAAATCGTGTATTTCTTCAGAATGTAAAATAGCTACTGTTTTGTTATGCTACTGCATGATAAATGTTCTATTTTAACCAACTTTAGGAAGTAAAAGTTAGGTATTAGCTTATTAAAAACTAGAAATTGTTCACTGATGATGAGCTCCCTGTTGCATGGAAACTACTGTATGGAAGAGCTAGTCTGACAAAGTCTTCCCAACTTCTAATGAGAATGAAATTTACTTTAAATATGTAGATTTATGTACACAAGGTCCATAATGAATAAATGTATGAGTAAGAACCAAAAGGTGGTGAAGTCTATCCTTTGATCAATTCGACTATGTTAAAAATGGCAAAGCATGGCTGTAGGTGCCAAGAGAGGTAGTGCTTCCAGCAGCTGAGTGATACTGATTCCAAATAAAAAAAGGAGAGAGCTTGTGGCATCAGGACATGTGAGACAGCCATGACACAGGCCAGTAGTTCTGTGGAGTGAATTAATGGATGATTGGGTATAATCCTCCTCCTTTCCAGGTCTCTCTCTCTGCTGTGCATGCCTGACACTTGCCTTGCAGCAGCACAGATGCCTGCCAGATCCCTGTGTAAGCTATCACCTCACTAAAGGAGCATAAGACAAACCCATCAAGAACTGGAAAGCTGCTTTTCAGGTGGTAGGACTTGCTCACCTGCCTGTGGAATCACACCCTGAGGCAGAAGTCAGAACAGACCAATGTAGGTGATTTTGTAGCTTAATGAAAGGAAAGCCAAATGTGCACTTGCTAGCACCTGCGGTATGACTTTGAGCTTGACACAAAGTGATAGACAAGCTAAAGCATCACACAGGGGGAATAAAGTAAGAAGAGTCAATGTAACTTACCTGAGTCTTCACTGAAAAGGAAACCAGAGCAGACATCACTCAGTGCAGAAAGGAGGTTCATAGAGGAACAGTTTTAGATTGGGGGGGGGGAGGGGGGAGAAGGGGATTAAAATGAAACCAGAATCTCTCTGAACAGGGGAAAAGAAATTGCCCACAGCTGTGTCAGTAATACATCTTCTCAGGCTAGGATGAGATGCAAATGCCATTTGGTGGGCCCTGTGGTGAAACTCCTGAGGACAGCTGCCCTGATCAATCTGTCTACACTGGACTGTGGATGACAACAGTTGGCTGGGCAGCCACTAACTTACAAAACATTTATCTGAGACAAGCCTTGTATTAATATACCACTCTTCCCATTCCAATTTGCTTTTGTTTCCCCTTTCCTTGCATTTAGGCCTGGAAGTCAATACAGATGCTGAAACACCTCTGGTTAACATAAAGTTCCACCGGATCTATGGTTTTGCATAATTTTTACAATTTAGGTTTCAAGAGTGCAGATGCATCAGGAAAAATACCTTTAGCGAGTCATTCAAAAGACTAGATGAAAACCGATAGGTTTGGAAATACATGGGGGAGGGGGAAGGAGGAGTAAAATAGGGAAAGAATTCTAGCTGTGGAAAAAGTTCATCCTCAGCGGAGATCTAATGTGCTGTATCCAGTGATAAGCATTATAGCACCAGAGGAGACTCTCATTGGCCTCAGGCACCCAGACAGGAGGAGGCTACGATCTCTTACACTTCAGCAGTGTCATGTTCACCATACTCAGTAAATCTTCAATACCATAAAGAAGGGAAGATAGAATAGCTGCTTATATTCAGACATTGCTATCTTCTTTTTCTGCCCATGTCCTTCCTATGTAAATTTCAGTTTGTAAACTGACTGTGGGTAGACTTCCTGCTTATTGTTTCAGAGGCTCAGGCAAAATATGTTCTATGTGAAGTCCTTTTTTTTTTTTTTTTAATTTTTTTTCTTCTATGGGCTAAGTTGTGAATGGGAAAACAAATGAATTTACCTGTTCCCCACTACTGCTGTTGATCAGGGCTGTTCAGCTGTTTTGAGTGACTTCTCAGCAATGCAGACAGAAACTGAATTTTCCAGGCCCAAGGACAAGAACAAAACGGCTCATTTGGGATCAGAAAAATTCAATTTGCTGTTACTAGATATTGCTGGAAGGAAGCTGGTGAGATCAGTGAGGCTTTTGGGGTGAAGGAAGCACAAAGGGACAGTGAGAAATCATGAGCATTTCCAAGAGTGAAGGTGGAAGGAGCAGACTAGGGAGAGTCCGTGGTGCTGGGGAAGCAGGCCAGGAGGGTGCTGCCTGTTGCTGCTGCTATCAGGTGAGGAAGAATTTGGGCTGCGAAGGGAGTGGAACTAACAGCATCTTTCCACCTGCAGAGATCCCTCCTCACTGCCATGTCAGCGGGGAGGACGCGGGAAGGGCCTCAACGATCTTCCACAGGGCCGAGCTTGCTTCCTTCACCGTTTTGCAGGTCGGTGGGGACAGGGCAGCGCTGCACATCCGCGCCCAGCGCCTCCGGAGCCCCGCAGGCAGCCCCAGCTCCCTGGGGCTCCGGAAGGGGCAGAGCAGACAAGGGACCACCCGGCCCAGCCCGTCGCCAGGGCGGCAGCCGCCCGACCCTCGGCGGCTCCCGCAGCCCCCGCAGGGCTGCGGCCAGGCCGCTCCGCGGGAGCTGAGCCGCCCGCCCGGGCTCCGCCGGCAGGGAGAGCGAGGGAGCGCGCCAGGCCCTCCCGGGGGAGGCGGCGACTGAGGAGCTGCCTGTAATTGAGTCAGGTCGACAAGTGTAGTTACCGGGAAACCCCGCCCGCCCCAACGCCACCGCACCCCTCGCTTCTTCTTCCGGGGACGCTCTCGCTCCCCTCCCGCCTCCCCCCGTCCCCACC